>SJXQ01001672.1:24788-37960 GCA_006408695.1 Aepyceros melampus | reverse complement strand
ATGATCTATTCAGAGGACAGAGGGAAGAACCTCAGGGAAAGAGGGCATCTCTGGATATGCTATTAGAAATGGAAATTGCTTTCCCCAATCCCAGTTCTTCCCTTGCCCACAGTGGGAAATAGCCACCTCAGACATGAGAAATGGCATCAACTTGCCACATCTGGACACCACTTAAGCAATTCTAAGAGTTTGAAATACTGCAGGAGCATGCATTGTGCTGTTCAGGTTGGCCTTCCCTTGGTCTGCAGTACAGAGGCCATACCCACATCTCCTGCCCTGTTAACCCCTTCTTTGAGGGAGCAAGTTGTCTAATTGATTTTGTAAACTATAAAATAATTTTGTGAGTGTTACCGAGATATAAGAGTGTAGAAATCAGGAGTGGATTTTCACAAAGGAAACATGCCCATTTAACCACCACCTAGACCAGAAAACAAAGTTGCCTGTCCCCTCCCCACCTCCACCAGCTTCACCACTCTGCCCCCTCCAAGTACACCCTCTTCCCCAAAGAAAAACACTCTCCTGCCTTCCAACATCACAGATTAATTTCGATGATGGCTTTTGAAAAAGCTTTTAATTATAAATTTTTTCAAAGACATAGAAAAGTACAGGGAACAGTAGAGTGAATTTCCATGTACCCATCACCAGCCTCGTTAATTATCAGCTCATAGGCAGTCTTATTTTCTGTGCATCCCACCCACTCTCTATTTCCAGCTTAAATTCTGGAATTTAAAGCAAATCTCAGACATCATATCATTTCATATTAATTATTTTAGTATGTATTTCTAATTTAAGGACTTCAGAAACAGAATAAAATACCACTATTACACTAAAAATGTTTAGAATGTTTTCACGCTGAAGAAACTAACCAGTCAATATTCAAATCTCCCTTAATGTATCATAAATTTTTTGTTTTGTTGTGTTGTGTTTGGTTTGTTTTGTTTTTTATGGTTTGCCCTTTAAAATCAGGGTTCATATAAGGTCCATAATTTGCAGATTTTTATTAGCATTTTAATTTTTCAAAATGCTTTTTTAAAAAATTAGAACATACATGCAGAAAAGTGCTCAAACCATAAGTACACAGCTGACGAGTTGTCCAAAAATGATTCACACTGATATCAAAACACCCACATCAGGGACTGGAATATGACCAGAACCTCAAGCTGCCTGGTGCCCCCTCCCTCACTGCCTCCCAGCGAAGGAAGCATGACTCTGATTTCTAACACCATATCTCCTGTGTTTTATACAATTGCAGGTGGCTTTTTTAAGTTTTTAAAATTTTTAAGTTTAATTCTTTGTGTAATATTTTGGCTGTGGCACTCAGGTTGGATTCCCGTTGGCCATCTATTTCCTAAATGATAGTCTTTGTTTTCTCTCAGTTCTCAGAGCTTCCCCCATCCCTGGCCCCCAGCTCCAATGTAGTAGAGTATCACTAAAGCAAAGACATGCAGTGTTCTGACCCTCTCTGGGAGAGAGTGCTCTGTCTTTCCTGAGCATTCCTCACAGCCCTGGCCCTTTGCCTGCCCATTTGCTCCCAGGTGGCACTGGTCAGGCAGACTGGAGACCAAGACTAGTAACGGCAGCTGATTGGCTAGAGCTCATACACCCACGTCCTCTTGCTTTTACCTTGAAAAATTATTTTAAAATCTCGAACTTGCTTTTGTTATTGATTTTTGTTAAATAAAGAATGAACATTAAAGATGGATAGCATGGGAAGTTCCAATGGAGAGCACAAGTTTTAGAAGAAATTAACAAGAATAATCTGGCTCTTGATTTACTGTTACCAGGTACTCTTTAACTATGCTGTGGGTTGCGACTTATTCACTCTGTCCCAGGAGGCACCAGCTGGGCCCCCTCAGAGTGGAGGACAGAGGTTCACTTGTTTATTTTTATGTTCTAGCATTGAAGGACCTCAAGTTGAATCAGAGGAGGGATCCTCTGCCAGTGATGATAAGGTCTATGGCCCGAAGCCCCAGCCTCCTGAAAAGGAACTTTCCTCTGAAGAAATAAAGCCCACTGCTGTTGGTACCCATAAGAAACTCGGCAAAATGCCAACAGCCACAGAAATCCTGGATGGCATCTTCCATAACTATGACTACAAACTGCGCCCTGGCATTGGAGGTGAGTAGCAGGACTTAAATCTCCCAGGCCCCAGAGGGTAGGAGGGTTGAGGGCCTAAGTGTGGAGAATGGGCCTGGGGTGTAGGTGGTGGTGCCCGGCATGTGGGCAGGAATAGCTGTTGCTGACGTATCACGTAAGAGATGTCAGTGCTGGTCTCAGCAATGCCATTGACTTTGGTCTAGACTTTTCTCTTCTCTCACCCTCAGTTTTCCCAACTATAAAATGAGATGACTGGACTAGATGATTGACCTTTGAGGTATGTCCAACTCTTAATAGCCTATAAACTGGGCCTTTTCATGAGAAAAGAAAGAAAGAAAGAAATGGTATCAGATCTTGAAACCATGTAGTCCAATCCTTACCCCCTTTATTCGCCGCTGACCACACCCTCCCTTGCCCCACACTTCTGTTTGACACTTACCTCTGCCGCTTCTGTTTACTTTACAGAGAGACCCACTGTGGTCACTGTTGAACTGTCTGTCAACACCCTTGGGCCTCTCTCTATCATGGACATGGTGAGTACTGAGCTTTGATTTATAGTATCTTCTAGCCTAGGGAGCTGACCCATGAGGCTTTTCAAGTACTTGGTTTTTCCGTGTCTGTAACAAAAGAGTTTTGTTTTTTTTTCTTTTGGAGGGGGGTGGGTTTAATGACAAGGACTTGAGAAGGAGACTGAAAGTAGTAAGTCCCTTGCTGCCTGAAGAGGACCTTCGGAATCTGACTGTATCTTTCAGTGTTTCATTCAAAATAAAAATAATAAAGCAACTTTAAACAACACAGTGGAATGGCTCTTTTCTTCTGATAATGATTTTTATGGACTTACTCTTGTAGTTGCTCTAGGAATTCTTCCCTAGTTTCTTATCTCCTTTTGTACTCCGCAGGTAGCCTCCATGAGCTCCTACTTGATATATACAAAATGCGAGGTTTCTGCCTGCCCCAGGCGACCTACTAACCCAGCCTCCTGTAGTCGCAGCCCTGCTTAAAGCATGAAATTCAACCCCACACTCTAGCAGCCAAGGCGTTCCATGTCTGCAGCCAACTCAGGGCTCTAGTTTTATTTATTTATTTATTTTTTCACTCCTTTAGTGATCCTGTGCACTAGTCACACTAGCGTATGGTGTTCCCAGGCTATCTTGTGCTTCTGAGCCTTTGTTCAAGTGATTTCCACTTTGGGATGGCGTTTTTCCAATTTTTCACCTTATCCTTCAAGATTTAACTCTAATGACATCTCTTTCACGGCATCTGCATCTTCCCTGCCTTCTACAGCTATTAGTTGCTCCCTTTTTTACTCACACCACACTCCTTTCTCTGACTCTCAGACCTTTCTAGCATATATCACAGTTACCTGAACTTCTCTGCCTCATTGTGTTATAATTATGTACTCTATGTCTGCCTTGCTGTCTCAACTATGGGTTCCTTGATGTCAAGGACCCAGTATATGTTAGCTGAGCAAATGAATTATAAAAGATGTTCTGCAAATGTCACTTTCATCTGTGGAGCCTGATAATGAGGAAGACTGGAGTAACCAACTCCATCACTGCCATAGCCTTGGCCTAGCCCAGGGCAGACACAGTTTTAGCATACACCTTGGTACCCAACAAGCACCATGTGACTGGGTGAGCTAAGCATCTAGGCTCTGAGATAGTACTTGCAGATACACACTCAAAGGTAAGTACACATTCATGGAAGCTCAAGGTGTTTACATAGGTTGAATGCAAGAGTGGGGTTCCCCACTGTGAGCTTTGTTTGACTGCCTTATTCTTGGGGCACAATGTACTTATGTATTGGCTATGCAAAAATTAAGACTCCCCTGATGGCTCAGAAGGTAAAGCGTCTGCCTTCAATACAGGAGACCTGGGTTTGATCCCTGGGTCGGGAAGAACCTCTGGAGAAGGAAATGGCAACCCACTCCAGTACTCTTGCCTGGAGAATCCCATGGATGGAGGAGCGTGGTAGGCTGTAGTCCATGGGGTCGCAAAGAGTCAGACACAACTGAGTGACTTTACTCACTCACTCATGCAAAAATTAACCCCAAAGCATAATATCTTAAAATGACAAATAATCATTAGATCACACTCCTGTGGGTTAGGAATCCAGGCATGATTTAGCTGGGTTCTCTGTCTCAGGGTCTCCCAAGGCTGCAGTTAAGGTGTCTGGGGTGTCATCTGAAGACTTGACTAAGGGAGGGTCCACTTCTAAGTTCTCATGTAGTTGTTGGCAGGGCTTAGTTCTCTGGCTACTGCCTCTAGGCTTTCCACAGTCCTTGCCATGTGGGCCTCCCCACAGGGCAGCTCATGTGTGGCAGGTGGCTTCCCTCAGAGTGAACAAGAGCATGAGAAAGAGTGCTCAAGATTGAAGCCACAAACTCTGGAGAAGGAAGAAGAGAAATGTGAGAGCAGTCAGATCTTTTTGAGTTTCTGTTGACATTTTAAAGCTTTTTTTCCCTCTTCCCTTGATGTCCCATTTATTCATTGCTGTCACCAATGTGCTTACCACTAAAATGAGTATGAATTTAGCAATTAGTTTGACTAAGATTGTTGATAAACCAAGAAATACTAGGTTTTGAGCCAGAGGTTGAGGGCCTCTGGTCTCACCATCATAGCCACCATTTACTCTTTTTTTTTTTTAAATTTAAATTTATTTATTTGAATTGGAGGCTAATTAATTAATAAGAAAGGCACCTTTCAGATAATTGGTGGGAGCATGGCAAAAGTGGCCTGAAGAGTAGTAGAAAATCTGTGGCTACCACCTCCTTGTTATGGTGTAAGATGTAATTTGGGGAAATCTGTTTCTAACATCTGCAAGAGCCTTTGCTGTGTGCCTACTCTTGTTGGCAGCACTGATTTCACGGGGAGGACTGCTACCTGACAAGCCTGAGGGATACAGTTTAATGACCCAGCCCTCACCGAACCTGGCATGTAGCACAGAACTGGTCCAAAGAGGAGCCAACAACTTGATTTTCTTTGGCTAGTAACATGTTGCTTTAGCCTGGGCCAAGTGCCTTTAGAAGATTCAGAACACTTATGTGATATTAAATTTCCCAGAGAAGTTTGGCCATCTGCATAGTTCCCCATAGTTCTTTAAAGCTGTGGAAGGTCCCAGTCCTTGTACATAGCCTGTTTTTCTCTGGTGATACTGTAGAGTGTGGTGCTTGGTGAGGAGGAGTTCCAATACCCTTCAATCATAAATTAGAGGTTGTGGAGAGCACAGGATTTGTCCTCAGGGAGAGAAAACAAGCCCCCTTGTCAGACTGGGGAAAATTGAACCATTAGTTATCAGTTGGTGTGTCCTGAACTTACAGTTGGAATCCAGTTAAATGGAAATGAAATGCTTCTTTGAAACCCGAGAGTGTAGCACAAGAGCAAGTGTGCACCATAGTAGGGAGGCTTCCTCTGGTTACTCAGCAGTTCTGTAGGCCGATTTGGAGCTGCCAGCCACGAGGAGAGCAGAGCCACCCTGAAGGCCACTCGTGAGGGCTAGTGTGGCTTGGCAGGGCAGGGCTGGGGGCTCTGCATGTGAATGGTAGGCTTTTTCCTGTGTGATTCTCCGTACTCCTCCAGGGAACATTCTCAGTCTTGGGGGGCTGGCTCCCTGTAATTGGGCAGTGGCTCTCACCACCTTGTGTCCTGAGCAGCAAAGGCAAGCAGAGATGGTCTTGACCCCTGCTCCCCAACCTCGAGGGCTCTACAGGCCTCCTCGTTGTGGGTTTCTGGTTGGTGGTGTTCATTATTTGATGCAGGAAAACTCACAGGAAAGGCTTAGGGGTCCTGCAGAGGAAAACTGACCTTGACCCCCAAAGGGATTCTTGGAACAAGGGGAGTAAGCCCTGGAGAGTAAGGCAGGTAGAAGTAGTCCCAAGGCAGGGCCATGGCAATGATGCTGTGAGCATTAGAACCAGTATGTTCCCATTAACTATTGGTTTGATTTCGAATAGACTCCTTTCTCTCTGACCTCTAAAGTAAAGGAGATTGAACTAGCCCTAAATTTTGTACCTTGGCCTTGTTCTGGTACTTGCTGTTCAAGCTGCTTGCAATTCTGTTAGAGTCTGTTTTGTATTTTTTTTTTCTCCTTTCAATACCAGTGGTGCAGATCTCTAGCTTCTCATACTTCTTCCTCTTAAACCTTCTTTTTGATATTTAACAATTTATGTGATAGACCATATCTAGAGACCAAATACTTGTGGGTTAATTAACATCTATGCTCCTCAAATAAAAGCTGAAAGGGGCAACTTCATTGTATGCAATCAAAGGTGCATATGTTTGTAAATGTCTAGAATGATTTTGACCTGACATCTTTGACTTGCTATGGAAATGTGAGAGCCCAGATGGTGTTAGTCTGACTGGAGTAGCATCGTAGTCCTACAGGGGAGTATCGACGTGATGAGCCCAACCTTTATAATTAAGCCACCATTGTCTGTCTGTTTCTGGGTTAAATGTGTCTTCCCAGATTGCTATTCATTTGGGAATTTTTTTTTCCTTCTGGAATACATGGAAATAGAGAATGTCCTTCACCCAAACTCATGCTGTTTTCCTCTATGCAAACCTAAGTGGGTACCTGTCTACTAGATAGGTCCATCACAAGATGGCACAGGAATGTTATTTGTCTGCACAACCCCAAATGTGTGCTTTTCTATCCTTGCCACCAGGAATACACCATTGACATCACCTTCTGCCAGACTTGGTATGATGAACGCCTTCGTTTCAATGGCAGCTTTGAGAGCTTTGTTCTGAGTGGCAACTTGGTGAGCCTGCTGTGGGTCCCAGACACCTTTTTTAGGAATTCTAAGAGGACCCATGAGCACTCAACACCATGCCCAACCAGATGGTCCGCATCCACAAGGATGGCAAGGTGTTGTACACCATCAGGTATGTCAAGCTTCTGGAGTCTTGCCTCCTGTGACTCTTCTTCCCCTTCTGAGAATTTTTGCCAAAGAAACATGGACTGAGGTTTCATCCTGAATGATACTTCTAAGGTCCCCTCCAGCTTTCCCAGACCATGAGCTCAATCCCTTGGTGTATAGACATACATACTAAAGCCTCAGAATAAGAAGATATTGCTTAAGGCCACAGCCTGAGTTTGTGGCATAGCTGGGACTGATATCTGGGTGATATGGGGCTGGGGAGGTGGCAAAGAGTGGGAGAGTGTTGGCAGGTCCTTGAAGCTGGGATGGGCAAGAAACACAAGCCTATGTAAGCTGGTCCATACATTTCTCTGATGATGGAGGCCAGAGTAGCCAGATACATCCAAGCTGTTCTTCCACTCTTTTTGTCTCTCCTTTGAGTTCTTTGTCTCAAATCCCACCATTGCCACTCATTGGCGGTGGTCCCTAGGCCCAAGCTGGGTGGATACCTAAGTGTTCAGGGCCAGCCTAATGAGGCTCCTTTCTCCCTTCCAGGATGACCATTGAGGCTGGATGCTCACTCCACATGCTCAAATTTCCAATGGACTCTCACTCTTGCCCTCTGTCTTTCTCTAGCTGTGAGTACATTCTTAGGTTTCTGGGACCCCAGAGTCATCACACTGGGCCCCTTCTTTTTCTCATCCTTGCCCCTTACATTTTTCTGCCTTTGTTTTTTTCCCTAAGATGATGCCAAGGTTGCCCAGGGCCTCCCAGTCCATCCTCATCTTTCCTGCTGACAATGCTGTGTTGCTTAACCTGGGCTTCATGTTGGCTTCCTCCTTTTCCTTTCCACCCCATTTCAAATCAGTCACCTCTAAAGTGTATCTCAAGTATGTCTGCTCTCCATCTTCACTGTCACTACTACCTTGGTTTAGATCTTTGTCATCTTCCACTTGGACTTTGCAACATCTGCACTTTGAAGCCGACATGTCCAACATTAAACACACGGTCTCCTCCCAACCTCTACCCTCAAAACAAATGCATTGCTTCTGTGTTCCCATCTGTCTCATTGAAAGGCACCATCAACCACTCAGTTTTCCATGCCAAGAACTTTGATGCTTCTTTCTTCTTCGCGTCCTACATCTATCCAAGCAACACATCCTGTTGGTGTTCCCTCCAGAATCTCTATTGATTTTATTTCTCTGCATTCTCTCTGCCACAGCTTTGGCTCCTGCCTTTGTTCATTTTATTGTGCCTGAGTTATTGCACTGGGCTCCCATAACTGGTCTCCCTGTCAACAAGCCATCCTCATAAAAGAGCTAGAGTGACCTAGTGGAAGCATCATCTAGACTAGGTTACTCCTTAGTTTCAAATTCTTCCTGAACTCTCGAATCAATTCCAAATTGCTTAAAATAGCACTCAAGGCCCTTCATGAACTGGCCCCTGCTATTCACTCCTACATACCTCATCCATCTTCCGTGAACCGGCCATCCTGAACTTTTAACGTTTCCATAATACATCAGGCATTTTCACCTTTCTGTGCATAGAATACACTCCTCACCCTTTTAGCCTCATCCATACAGAGAATATTTATCCTGGACGTTTAAGACTTACTAAGTATGTCACCCACTCTATAGAATAGTCTTTTCTGGGTGTGTCCCCAACTGATCTTTCCCTCCTTTGTTTCCCCACTGTCCCACGGGCAGAGGTTTCTCAGAGGAATTCCAACAATTACAGATGTGTACTCACTGTCTTTATTCAATAAAATGTGAATGCTTGAAGGCAGGGCTCCTGCCTTGCTCATCTTTGTGTGTCTAGCATAGGGCATGGTACTGAGGAATGCTCAGTAAATGCACTTACTGGCTGACCTTCAACAATGAGGTAAGAGAGGTAAGGCCCCACAGCTGGTGCAGCCAGAGTCAGGACTCCAGGGCATTGCTCAGACACCATGATGTTGGACGCCTCAGCTCGGCTTCCCAGACTCACATGACTCGTTTTCCCACATTGCCTACAGTTTCCTATCCTGAGAGTGACGTAATCTATGAGTGGGAAAATTTCACGCTTAAGATCAATGAGAGTAATTCCTGGAAGCTCTTCCAGTTTGACTTTACAGGAGTGAGCAACACAACTGAAACTGTCACAACCCTGGCTGGTAAGTGCACCTTTTGAGCCAGGGCTAGCCAGAGGCCCAGGAGGGTGGTAAGGATGACTGAAGGTAGCCATCCATTTGTCCAAATGCTATGTACTCATTCTATGACAATATTGTAGAACATGGCTCCTGTCTTATAAATGCTAAGCACTTACAACTGTTTGCAGAGGAAACTGAGACTTTGTAACTATATCTCAGTCTCATCTGCAAAGAAGTAAGTGCTTTGCCAAGCCCCGGAGAGGGTAGGTGAGTAGATAAAGTTTTGTTGCTGTCAGAATTTGCAACTAGCCTTGTTATGCAGACCTTCTGGTTTCCAGAGCTTTGTTACAACTGACCTATTTGGACACTTGGGGAAATGGAGGTCATATGAGTTCTCCATACTCAGAACAATCCAAGTGGTTCCAGTTGAGTGGGATATAGTCTGTCCTGATGGGAGGTTGGAGGCTGGAGTTCTGTCATCAGCTATGTGAGGGCTGGGATAATCTGGAAGAGGTTTCAGCAGCTACAATACCTGCCGTATCAACATTTATTTTAAAGGAGCAGCCCTGACATGCACAGATTCCCGTCAAAGGCTTCGTGGTGGATTCAACTTGGATGGTGATCATTGGTTTTCTGACCTTGTCCCTCACAAGGACTAAAGGGGAGGGTCCTGGGTCTATTATACTTTAGCTCCCAATTAGGTGTGAGTGTCTTTGCTTGTGTTCCTAGGTGATCTGAATGAGGAGCCAAGGGGCCTCCCTGGGGCTGCTCTGGGAGCAGCCTTTTCACACATACTGACCAGTCAGGGCAGTGGTGGCTCTGCCCTCACCGTTTCCAGCCTGCGGATGGAACCAGTCACCCAGCCAGCCATTTGCCATGGAAGGTGTCTTGCTTGGCTTCCGTTGGCTAGGCAGAAAATCTGCTTTTGCTTTACTCATTGAGTTCGTCCCTGGGTGAGGAATAGCCCATGCTCATCTGGCTAGAGCTTTGCTTGCACAGTACTAGGCAGGGGTAGAAGGGTGCTTTACAAGTGCTTTCCTTTTTCTTGGGGGCTCTGGGTAAACAATTTTACTCCCTTTGACTTGGGACCCTTGCTCTTCTGCCGGCTGACCATTGGCATGCCTCTTACCTTTCTGCACCTTGGTTTCCCCAGACAGGTGGGGACCCATCATCAAAAGCGGCAGGAGAAAAGGCCCATGGGCTTTCAAGTCACTAGTGGTTCCGTTTAGTAGATGGTTGTACATTGTTTCAAAATGGTACCCTAGTGACTACAAAGCCCCAGAGGCAGCATCATCACCAATGACAATAGGTAAGCACCCCGCCCTCCTTGGAAGAGAGGAGAGTTCTTGAGAGAAAGGAGAAGGCCTCCTTTATCTTCTGCGAGAGATGAGTTGATCTGGAATCACAGTTTCTTCAGTATCATAGTTATCTTTGGGACTGGTCCCAACTCTTTCAGTCGGTCCCTGGGCAGTTCTGTCTGTCTGGAGTAGACTTAGGTCCTAAGCGCCTAAGGGTTCAGAATGCAGTGCTAGCTTGGTACTCTGGCCACCTTGGGCCTTCAACCAGAGAACCTCTGCTTCAGGAGCCTTACCCCCAGTGAGTAAGGCATCTTTCACTGCTGGTTGTTGAGCCTTTGATACAGAATTCACCCATGATTAGGATTTCTCTTTCTTGCAAAGGAGTTTCTTCCTTCACTAGACAACTCTGTTCAGAAAAACCTCTCTGTTCATCTGAAATGGAAATCTCTGGAACTTCCACCCGTTAGACTTAGTTCTTTTTCCCTAGAACTGCTGAGCTTCCAGTAAGTCTAGTCAGTCTTCCACAGGGTCAAGATCAAAGAGCCAGTATTATTGTTCCAACCCTGGATCATATTCTTTTATAGACTATACAGCTGTAGTTCTTTCCCCTCCCCTTTGTTCTTCAAACTTTGACTCCACTCATCCTTCTAGTCTCAGTCCCCTGGACACAGTCTTTTGCATTGTGTTCCTCTGACAGTGCAGTGACCAACTGTGCTCTGGCTGAGGCAGATGAGTGCAGAAAGCAACTTTAGCTTTTCTCCCCCTCTGGCTCCTCAGCCCCAGATATCTTTTTTCCCTTACCCATGCTCCTCCAATTCCTCAGAAATAAGAAAGTGTGTGTTAGTACCTTCACTTGGCCTTAAAGGATAAGTTCCCATCTGTTGAAAAGTAGAGAAGGTTCTTCTTTGGTGAAATAGACAAAATAAAAACAGAAAAAGCCCATAGGGTAATCAATCTTATTGCAACAAGAATATATCAACTCAGCAAAGTTTTGTGCAGCGTGGCTATAGCTGAATAGGGCCATTTTAATTGCAGTCAAGACCCCAGGAGAAGGAGCTAGGATCTCAATAAATAACATTCTGGCTAGTAGGCAAGGATGAGTGGTCCCTGCAGCAGCCCCGGAGGAGGACTTCTATCTGCAAAGCTACTATTCTGGACACAGGTATTCAACTCGCCCCAGGCAACTTCCTGGCTTTTTCCAGAAGATTCTGAGAAGTCTTGCCCCTTGAGTGTCAGTGGTGCCAAGGTGAGTAGGAAAGGCTGGTCTTCCCATTCAGTCCCAACATACCCAGACCTGCTGGGCAGGTAATCTGTTTTCTAAAATAGGAGGACACATGGACAGGTTAGTGTTCTGGTCTGCTTTACAGAACTGTTGCCAGGCAGCAGCAAGAGTTGCTGTGCATCTGCTGGGTTCTAGGCTGTGCTGGGCTGGGATGGGCAGGAATGTAACAACCGGGCTCAGATGAGACCTGCCCTGAAGGGGTTTAAAAACCCACCTAATAAGGCCAGCGAATTCTACAGCATCACTGAGGTGGAGAGTTGGAGCTTAGCTTCACTGAGGAGCCAGAATTTGAACTGTTGAAAACCTAACATGATGTTGAGAGTAAAAAGAGATATTCTGGCCTCAGAAAGGCCTCCAGAATCCCCGGGGTCATGATAAGCATGCAGAGTGTTTGGGCATGTCAGACTATAAGGTAGCATGATGGCTCCAACAGAAGATGCCAAGTGGAGATAGAGGCTGTCCTCAGGTCCTGCACAAGCCGTCACTGCCTAGGCTAAGAGCCAACATCAAGGACACGATACCCGATGAATGCGAAAACCTCAGTCAGCCTTGTGGATGTATGTTCTGCAGACCTGACATCTAGAAGACTGACTGAAATTTTCACTTTCAGCTAATTCTTCTATTTTCTTGAAACACTCATTTTGGGCTAGGGTAATAGACTAAGAACAGGAGTCCAGGGTTCGAATATTGGTATAAATATCCACACATTATCTCAAGGAAACTGAGTAGATAGGGTTAGCTTAGAGTAGGGTGTGGACGTGGAGGCCTCAGTCAGCCACCTGGACATTAGCCATGTGGTTCTGATATCTAGAGGGCTAACTGATTTCATTGCTTTCACTTGACTATTCTGCTCCCTATCCTGGAAAGATGGATATGGGGTGTGTGACAGTGAACTGAAAGAATTGATGAAGGTTCTAGCCCTGGCTTGACTCTTAACTGACTGTGGGCCTGGCAGTGAGTCTCCTCTCGGGCTTCCTCTGTCTCTCTGTGTGTGGCATTGCCTTAACGTGCCTCTGTCCAAGGACCGTGTTAGGCATCCCATGAGCCCCTATTGGGCCCTTAGTATGCATGTCCTTCTTCATGTGGGACACCCTCGTGGCAGTGCTGTAGTGAGGAGGTATTTTTTAAATATCTTCCAGGTGATTTCATAGTCATGACGCTTTACTTCAACGTGAGCAGGAGGTTTGGCTTTGTGGCCTTTCATAACTATGTTCCTTCCTCTGTGACCACAATGGTCTCCTGGATTTCCTTTTGGATCAAGAAAGAGTCTGCTCCAGCCAGGACTTCTCTAGGTAAGTGGGTGAGGTCGGCATCTCCTTGGAGCACAGAGTTGCCGTTTTGAGGGCCTTTCCAGAGTGTAGTGTATAAGCTATGGTGCCTTCCACTCCCGCTCATCTTCTTTCACAGGCATCACCTCTGTACTCACCATGACCACTTTGGGCACCTTCTCGCGGAAGAATTTCCCACGCGTGTCCTATATCACAGCCTTGGATTTCTACATTGCCATCT
>SJXQ01001672.1:0-18644 GCA_006408695.1 Aepyceros melampus | reverse complement strand
TATGTAAAACCTCAACTCTGTCATTGTGGTAGCGTTGCCAAATCAAAAAAATGAAAAGCCACAATATCAATCAATTTTGAATTTTAGAAAAATAACATATAAATACTAGCATAAGAATGCTTTATTTGACGTTACACTGTGTCCCAAACTCAGGTTAGGTTGCTCCTTGACAGCCAGGTGATGAGTGATCCCAGAACACCATCTTTTTTTTTTTTTTTTTGTAGTGTAGTTGCTTTACAATATTTTGTTAGTGTCTACTGTACAACAATGTGAATCAGGGACTTCCCTGGTGGTCCAGTGGTTAAGAATCTGCCTTGCAATGCAGGGGACACAAGTTTGATCCCTGGTTGGGGAAATAAGATCCCACATACTGCAAAGCAGCTAAGCCCACACATCACAACTACTGAGTCTTCAGGCTTCAGAGCCCATGTGCAACAGCTAGAGAGCCTGTGGGACACAACTAGAGAATCTATGCACAACAGAAGACCCCACAGGACACAACACAGATCCCACATGCTGCAACTAAGACGAGATGCAGCCAAATTAATTAAAACAAACAAACAAAAACCAATGTGAATCAGTTATATGTATACATAGCTCCCCTCCCTCTTAGATCTCCCTCGCACCTCCCATCCACCCCTCTAGGTCATCACAGAGCACTGAGCTAAACTCCCTGTGCTGCACAGCAACTTCCCACCAGCTATCTATTTTATCCATGAGATTGTTCATGGTATCAACTAGGTCAGTTTAGGTTGTCTGGGACCCAGATGCCAAAGTGGGATTAGAAGAGCAAGAGATTTGTTGGCTGAAGTTTTGTGAAAAACAAAGAAGAAGGAGCAAGAGTAACCTGGGAGACCTTCATGTGGGAATGAGGTCAGACATCCAAAAGGAAAGGGAGAAGCAAGGAAAACTGGAAGGAAGACCCTTGAATGGCAGAATAGGTTTGATGAAATCTCACTGACTTAAGGGGAGCCCTGGTGTAAAGACTGTTTGGATGGCTGATAGCAACAAGAAATGATGGTGCCTTGAAGCAATGGGGACCATATGGCAGTGCTTAATCACCAGAAGTCAGAGTCTGAAATTATCTTAGCCAGCAAAGTTGGAGGGACAGCCAAGGGAGCTTGATCAACAGGAAGTTGTAGAGATGGTTAACAGAATAGGCAAAAATAGATGAAGAGTCAATGAGTGCTACTGAAAATCTATGATCAGAGACAAGACTGCAGGAACAGAAAGTTGAGTGTGACTGCCCAGATAAAAAAGTCCTGGTACTTTGTTCAGTTCTTGTCCCTGAACCAACCCTTCAGAACTGAAACCCATTGACTGGATAGATTTCCAGGTCTCTAAGAGGAAGTACTATGCAGTTCCATGAAAAGTATATACTATGGTTATATCCTCACTCCTTTGCCAAAGGGTTTTCCAGCCATTTACTCAGATGATTGCCTACTTGGGAAGGAGGGGAATATCAGCACATTTCTAGGACTATTGGACATAGATCTGAATTAACATTGATACCAGAGGACTAAAGCATCATTAGACTTCCCAATTAGAACAGGGGTTTATGGAGACCAAGTAATAAATTAAATCTTAGTTAGAGTATAGTTCACAGGGAGAGGACTAAGTCCACAGACCCATTCAATGATCATCTTGCCAGTCCTATGTGCATAATCAGATTTGATATACCTGGAAGTTGGGTAACTTCCACAATGAGTCTTTTATCTGTGTAGTAAGAGTTACTAGTGGGAAAGGTGAAGAGGATACCCTTCCCCAGTCAAGACAGTAAATCAAAAACAATATCACAAATCAAATGGGAGAAACTCGTGCCACCCTTTTAGATCTCAAGAAAGTCCACATTATATCTCCATTTAATTCATCAATCTGATCCCCGAAGAAACTAGGTGGATTCTAGACAATGACTGTATGTTGTCACAGGCTTCAGCAAGTAATAGTCCAGGTTACAACTGTTTTACCATATTGTTGTTGTTGTTGTTGTTGCTGCTGCTGCTGCTAAGTCACTTCAGTAGTGTCCGACTCTGTGTGACCCCATAGATGGCAGCCCACCAGTATCCCCCGTCCCTGGGATTCTCCAAGCAAGAATACTGGAGTGGGTTGTCATTTTCTTCTCCAATGCATGAAAGTGAAAAGTGAAAGGGAAGTCGCTCAGTCATGTCTGACTCTTCACGACCCCATGGACGGCAGCCCACCAGGCTCCTCCATCCATGGGATTTTCCAGGCAAGAGTACTGGAGTGGGGTGCCATCCTCTTCGCCGATATTGTTGCTGCAGTAGGTTAGTAAGATCTCAGGTACGTGCTATACAGCAATTGATTTGGCAAATGTGTACTTTTCCAGTTACAAAAGATTAAAACATGGTCAAGATAAGAACATTTATTTACAGTTTTTTCCAGGGCTTTGTTAGCTATCACACCCCCATCATAGTTGGACAATAAAGAAGGCTGAATGCTAAAGGACGGATTCTTTCGAACTGTAGTACTGGAGAAGACTCTTGAGAGTCCCTTGAATGGTGAGGAGATCAAGCCAGTCAATTCTAAAGGAAATTAACCCTGAATATATCACTGGAGTGGTGAGTGGCGGTGGAGAGGAGATACCCCACGTCCAAGGTCAGGAGTGGTGGCTGTGAGATGATACCCCATGTCCAAGGTCAGAGAAACCCCAGTAAGACGTAGGTGCTGGAGTGGCTGTGAGGAGATACCTCACGACCAAGGGCAAAGGAGAAGCCCAAGCAAGATGGTAGGAGGAGCGAATTCACATTTAGAATCAAACCCCATTCCTACTGGAGACACTAAAAGAGCTCAAACAAACCTTGTGCACACCAGGACCCAGGTACCCCACAGAGGCTGAGATAGAAGAGTGCTGAGCATCTCCTGTGGAAGTACGGGTCAGCAGTGGACTGCGATAGGGATAGGGGCTCTGGGTGCAGCAGACGTGGGTATGGCATAAGCCTTCTTAGAGGAGGTCACCATTAACTCCACCATAGAACTGCCAGAACTTACACAAGGCTGGGAAATACTCTTGGAGGGCACAAACAGAACGTTGTGCACCAGGACCCAGGAGAAAGGAGCAGTGACCCCACAAGAGACTGACCCAGACTTGCCCATGAGTATCCAAGAGTCTCAAGCTGAGGCGTGGGTTGGTCGTGGCCTGCTGCAGGGTTGGGGGCACTGAGTGTAGCAGTGTATGCATCGGATCTTTTGACAGAGGTCACCATAATCTTCCTTGAGTGAGTGCATGAAGTTCTCAGTCGTCTCTGACTCTTTGCGACCTCGTGGACGGTAGCCCACCAGGCTCCTCTGTCCACGGGATTCTCCAGGCAAGAATACTGGAGCCGGTTGCCATTTCCTTCTCCAGGGGACCTTCCGAACCCAGGGAGCAAACCTGGATCTCCTGAATTGGAGGCAAATGCTTTAACCTCTGAGCCACCAGGGAAGCCTCCACAATCTTCCTTACCTCCACCATAGTTTGATCACATGCTAGTAAAGTAATGCTCAAAATTCTCCAAGCCAGACTTCAGCAATACGTGAACCGTGAACTTCCAGATGTTCAAGCTGGTTTAGAAAAGGCAGAGGAACCAGAGATCAAATTGCCAACATCTGCTGGATCATCAAAAAAGCAAGAGAGTTCCAGAACAACATTTATTTCTGCTTTATTGACTATGCCAAAGCCTTTGACTATGTGGATCACAATGACTGTGGAAAATTCTGAAAGAGAAGGGAATACCAGATCACCTGACCTGCCTCTTGAGAAACCTATATGCAGGTCAGGAAGCAACAGTTAGAACTAGACATGGAACAACAGACTGGTTCCAAGTAGGAAAAGGAGTATGTCAGGGCTGTGTATTGTCACCTTGCTTATTTAACTTATATGCAGAGTGCATCATGAGAAACGCTGGGCTGGAAGAAGCACAAGCTGGAATCAAAATTGCCAGGAGAAATATCAATAACCTCAGATATACAGATGACACCACCCTTATGGCAGAAAGTGAAGAGGAACTAAAAAGCCTTCTGATGAAAGTGAAAGAGGAGAGTGAAAAAGTTGACTTGAAGCTCAACATTCAGAAAACGAAGATCATGGCACCTTGTCCCATCACTTCATGGGAAATAGATGGGGAAACAGTGGAAATAGTGTCAGACTTTATTTTGGGGGACTCCAAAATCACTGCAGATGGTGATGGCAGCCATGAAATTAAAAGACACTTACTCCTTGGAAGAAAAGTTATGACCAACCTAGAAAGCATATTGAAGAGCAGAGACATTACTTTGCCAACAAATGTCCGTCAAGTCAAGGCTATGGTTTTTGCGGTGGTCATGTATGGATGTGAGAGTTGGACTGTGAAGAAGGCTGAGCGCCGAAGAATTGATGCTTTTGAACTGTGGTGTTGGAGAAGACTCTTGAGAGTCCCTTGGACTGCAAGAAGATCCAACCAGTCCATTCTGAAGGAGATCAGTCCTGGGTGTTCATTGGAAGGACGGATGCTAAAGCTGAAACTCCAGTACTTTGGCCACCTTATGCGAAGAGTTGACTCATTGGAAAAGACTCTGATGCTGGGAAAGATTGAAGGCAGGAAGAGAAAGGGATGACAGAGGATGAGATGGTTGGATGACATCATCGACTCAATGGACATGAGTTTGGGTAAACTCCAGGAGTTGATGATGGACAGGGAGGCCTGAAGTGCTGCGGTTCATGGGGTCACAAACAGTCGGACAGGACAAGTGATGAACAAGAACAAAAACAAGAATAAAAAAGATTAATATTGCATTGCATTAAGAGAGGTAATAGGCTTACTCTATATGGTTCCATAAGTTGGTGCAATCTTTCTGGAAGGATATCTGTAACTAATGTGTATCAAAATATAAAATATGCATAATTTTTTATCCAGTTGATCACACTCCTAAGAATTTGTCCCATAGAAATTATAGGACAAATGAGCAAAGATTACATACAGACTACATATCACATCCTCATGTATGAGACTGCTTTCTAAATGATTTGTTAATTAAGTGATCAGTAATTTGACTATGATATGATGACACAAAGTAATATTCTGAAGTTATTTTAAAGATCTAAGATATGTCTCTATTGATAGGAAAGGCATTCACAGAATTACTGAGTGACTAAATAAGATTACAATGTACCAGGTTTAGTATTATCTCACTGGAAAAAAGTTGTTAATGTAAGTAAATTATATGTAATTTATATGTAGATAGATTATACATTTGTATATAATTTTTATTTTGTTATTTACACTTCTCTGTATTATTTCTATTTTCTAAAATGAACATTTATTTTATTTAGAACCAGAAATATATTAATTTCACTGCTAGAGTAAATATAAAATAAATCAGAAGAGATGTCAACAGACAGCCCCAAACCACAGGCACAATAAGAAAAGCAAGAAAAAATAATAGCCAAACTATGAGAGAGAGGGGAAAACAAAAAAAAAAAAAAAAAAGCACACACAAAAAAACTAGAAGTGAGCAATTATTCAAAAGTACAGTAATAATCTAGGATTATTTTGTGCAGAAGCAAATATAGCATAATATTACAAAGAATAAGTGATTCTCATAGGATGACTGTGAGTCACAAAGAAAGCATTAAGGCCCATTTAATATTGTCTACTAAAGAAGACAAAGAAGTGTGTACTTTTAAAATTGAGTTTCTACCAGATAGTCAACACAAAATATGGCAGCGCCCGTAGGAGCAAGCTCAATTTTTGTAGCAAATACCATTTTTGCAGCTTCTATTCACCTTAGGACTTTAGAAATGTTGATGAGTAATCCCATCTTGAATAAAATATTGAGCTAACTCCTGATTATCCATGCGCGTGGGAAACAAGAACATTTGAATCATTAAATATTGTGAGGTTCCAGTCAACTGGAATAGAGTGCCTTAAGTTTTCTTTTTTGGCCTGGAGTAGAGAGTGGCTCTGGATGCTGCCAGTGGAATAAATGGAGAAGGCAAAACAAACAGATAATAACCTACAGAAGAAGGTATTCCCCCTGAATAATCAGGAGCTAAATCTAGAACCAAATTAATCATATCCTAGGTAGTCTGAGAGGGAAGAACCATGAGTAGAGATGAGGGCAAGAGGTCCCTGAGAGGGGCAATATAGGTCCCTCTTAGTGAGCAGTGAAGGGTCACACTGAGTGCTCTCCAGAGCTTCTCTTTTACTTGCAGCTTGTGCAGGTTCAGTATCCTCTACTTTCCTCAGAATCCCAACAATCTAGGGCCTCCAAAACTAGCTGGGAATGATGGGAGATGCATGGGCCTGGACTGAGGTGGTCAAGAGTCCTTCAGTACCTTCAAGCAGAGAGCCAAGAAGGCCACTATGGATTAATGCCAGTCTTGTATGGCTTCTGGTACCATCACATACAATAGATATAAAATAAGTAAATGGTGAAGAGAATCAAGCCCACGTGGAAAATCCAAGTTGGCACAGAAATGTGCAGAAGGAAGTCTTGAAAAAGTCAACAGCATTATCGATTAAGTCCAATATGGTGACTCTGGTATCTCATAAACCTAGATGTGACCTGACTTTGTATTTGGACAAAAAGGTAACTCTTCAGTGCTCTCCAGAAGCCATCTGTATTAGTTTGTCAGGGCTTTCATAACAAAGTACCTGAGACTGAGAGGTAAACAATGAGGATTTACTGTATAGCACAGGGAAGTATATTCAATATCTTGTAATAACTTATAATGGAAAAGAATCTTCATATATATATATATGTATATACATATATATCACTGACTCTGATCACTTTGCTGTACACCTGAAACTAACACAATATTATAAATCAACTATAGTTCTATTTTTTAAAAGAAAAATTTATTTTTTCATAGTTTGCTGGGCCAGAAGTCTGAGATGGAGGTGTTTGTTGGTGGGGTTCACTCATCTGAGGCCTCTCTCCTTGACTTGGAGATGCTGTCTTCTCAGTTCTCACATGGTCTTCCTTCTGTACCTATCTATGTATCTTTCTTCATAAGGACACAGGTCACATTGGATTAGGGCCCATCCATATGGCCTCATTTCACCTTAATGATCTCTGTAAAGGCTCCATCTCCAAATCCAGCCACATTCTAAGGCACTGATGGGTTAGAGCTTCAACATATGAATGGGGGGATGCTCGACTCAACTCATAACACCATCTATAGAACTCCTCTTACTTGTATGAACAAAGTACACTGTCCCTCCTGCTCTAGCTCTGAGTCTCAGAGGAAAATATTGACGAGATCAGGGGGAACAGTTGTCTCCCCTTTCAGACTGTTTACTCCTTCTCAAAGTGAAGATTTGCACCACTCCAGCCTATCACATGTTTGCCACAGAGCATTTAATAACAATCCAGCACTGTGTTTGTGGGGAACACAAAGAGGAAGATGGCACTACAGTGGCCCTCAAAGTATTCATTGTCTTGTAGGTTGCTAAGAGACAGATGAATCCCCAAAGAAGGAAATGTATAGGAAAAGTGCTGGGGTCACTCAGAACAGAGAGAGTGCAATGACTTTCAAGACCAGTCCTGCTCTTGAGGACCCTAGACTCCTAGAATAATGTAATTGAATAATGAGACAACTTGAGTGATAGAAATACAGGTAATTTTATTGGCAAAACATCTATCATTAAAACTGGCATCCAGCAAAAACATCTTTCCTACGCTGAGAAAGAGGCTTCCACAAAAATTTTAAAAGCTTTGAAATGAAAACAATTTTCCATGGTCTCTTCAATAGTTCTGTGCCCCTCTCACTGTAATAGTCAGACACAACCAAATGCCATGGAAAGAGGTGGCTGGCCACTGAGGTGAATTGACATGAAGAGAAACTTGTAAGACCTACTGCTACAAGTTTTGTCTTCTTCTGATCTTGTGAATATTCTGACATTCTGTTCATATAAAATAGAATATACAATATGATTCTTTCCCATATACAGCCCTTTTAACATTGAATAGAAGAGGTAACTGTACCCAAGACCTGGAGACAAATGGAATGACTGGAAACGTGACTCAGCTAGCTGAGAACGACAGCTAAAGAAAACCAGAATGAAAATGTCAAACTGGAGCCTATTATACAGAGTGAAATAAGCCAGAAAGAAAACTGACGCATATATATGGAACTTAGAAAGATGGTAACGATAACCCTGTATGCAAGACAGCAAAAGAGACACAGATGTATAGAACAGTCTTTTGGACTCTGTGGGAGAGGGAGAGGGTGGGATGATTTGGGAGAATAGCATTGAAACATGTATAATATCATATATGAAACGAATCGCCAGTCCAGGTCCGATGCAAGATACTGGATGCTTGGGGCTGGTGCACTGAGATGACCCAGAGGGATGGTACAGGGAGGGAGGAAGGAGGGGGTTCAGGATGGGGATTCATGTTGATGTATGGCAAAACCAATACAATACTGTAAAGTAATTAGCCTCCAATTAAATTTTTTTAAAAAATAACTCAAAAAAAAAAAAAGAAGAAGAAAATTTCTAGCTATCTCTGGCTACACTAACTTGAATGGTTTGGATGTAGGATCACATATTTGGAGTTTCAAGAATGACTAAGTGGCCAATTTTATTTAAACATTGGATCTCCGTATGATTTATAATATTACATCTCTAACAGAGATACACCGCTGTCTCTGGGAATACAAACTCAGAACAGGCTTTCCTTGGCTTTGGCTGGAGAGCAGGAGTGGTGCCAAAGCAAGTCCAGTGGTGCCACTGCTTTGAACGATATGAAATTCAAAGACTACCTTAGCATCTCAACATCATCATGCACAGATTTTCACTGTTTCTCTGATATGGGTTTGTTTTTTAACAAGATCATTAATGTTGACATTCAAGAGATACGAAGTGAGATTCCCTGTGTGCCAGAACCTATGCTAGATGCTACTGAGAAAAAGAAAGCAAAATGAAGTTAAGGAGTATCTGAGAACTGGGAGAGGACCTTTTAAGACTGAGAGCTCAGAGATGAACTCACTGATGAGGAACCTGGAGGAGGTGAGGAAGTGAGCTATCTAACTCTTCAGGGAAAGTCTGCTCCAGGCACAGGGAACAGGAAGTGCAAAACCCGTGAGGCAGAAGCATGCCTGATGTTGATGAAGTGTGGAATGGAGATCAGAGTGGCTGAACTTGATTGAACTCTAGGATGAATAAATAGAGAGGTAAGAGAGGCAGAAGGGAGCCAGGTCATGTAGGTTCACTCAGTCATTTGTAAGGTCTTTGTCTATCCCTCTGAGTCTGAGGGCTCTTGAACAGGGAAATGAGCTGACCTGAACTGACTTAATTTTTTAAAGAATCACTCAAGCTACAGTGTTAAAATTAGCCTGGAATCAAGAAAGGGCAGAGACAGTGATGCTGGTTAGGAGACTGTTACAAAGTCCAGGTGAGAATTCATGGTGCATGGGACTAGGATGAAGAGAATAGTAATGGGAAAATTGCTAAGGTTGAGCCAATAACATTTGTTGATGGATAAGACTCTGCAGGTAAGATGTTTCTCTCCATTCACAGCATCATTTAAATTCTTGGTCTTTGCACAAAGGAGCATACCTGGAGTTCCAGGTCACAAAGGGAAGCCACAGAGTCCTGTACTTCTTAATTAATGCTCTTGAAAACCCAAGATCGGACAATGGATACTTAAAACCATGATGCTTGCACATGGGCACATTCAATAAAGCTAGAGTTGCACACTCTTAGTTTGGGTTTAATAACCATGTGGCATGGTTAATTCTTTGATAAATTTAGTTTTTCCCAGAGTCCAGTGAAGCTGACAGGGAACTGAATTAAAAGTTCAGTTCAGTTCAGTTCAGTTCAGTCGCGCAGTCGTGTCCGACTCTTGCAACTCCATGAATCTCAGCACACCAGTCCTCCCTGTCCATCACCAGCTCCCGGAGTTCACTCAAACTCATGTCCATCGACTCAGTGATGTCATCCAGCCATCTCATCCTCGGTCGTCCGCTTTTCCTCCTGCCCTCAATCCCTCCCAGCATCAGGGTCTTTTCCAATGAATCAACTCTTCGCCTAAGATGGCCAAAGTATTGGAGTTTCAGCTTTAGCATCATTCCTTCCAAAGAAATCCCAGGGCTGATCTCCTTCAGAATGGACTGGGTGGATTTCCTTGCAGTCCAAGGGACTCTCAGGAGTCTTCTCCAACACCACAGTTCAAAAGCATCAATTCTTCTGTGCTTAGCTTTCTTTATAGTCCAACTCTCACATCCATACATGACCACTGGAAAAACCATAGCCTTGACTATAAGGACCTTTGTTGGCAAAGTAATGTCTCTGCTTTTCAATATGCTATCTAGGTTGCTCATAACTTTTCTTCCAAGGAGTCTTTTAATTTCATGGCTGCAGTCACCATCTTCAGTGATTTTGGAGCCCCCCAAAATAAAGTCTGACACTGTTTCCAGTGTTTCCCTATTTATTTCCCATGAAGTGATGGGACCAGATGCCATGATCTTCGTTTTCTGAATGTTGAGCTTTAAGCCAACTTTTTCACTCTCTTCTTTCACTTTCATCAAGAGGCTTTTTAGTTCCTCTTCACTTTCTGCCACAAAGGTGGTGTCATCTGCATATTTGAGGTTACTGATATTTCTCCCGGCAATCTTGATTCCAGCTTGTGCTTCTTCCAACCCAGCGTTTCTTATGATGTACTCTGCACATAAGTCAAATAAGCAGGATGACAATATGCAGCCTTGACGTACTCCTTTTCCTATTTGGAACCAGTCTGTTGTTACATGTCCAGTTCTAACTGTTGCTTCCTGACCTGCATACAGATTTCTCAAGAGGCAGGTCAGGTGGTCTGGTATTCCCATCTCTTTCAGAATTTTCCACAGTTTATTGTGATCCACACAGTCAAAGGCTTTGGCATAGTCAATAAAGCAGAAATAGATGTTTTTCTGGAACTCTCTTGCTTTTTTGATGATCCAGCGGATGTTGGCAGCTTGATCTCTGGTTCCTCTGCCTTCTCAAAAACCAGCTTGAACATGAGGAAGTTCATGGTTCACGTATTGCTGAAGTCTGGCTTGGAGAATTTTGAGCATTACTTTACTAGCATGTGAGATGAGTGCAATTGTGTGGTAGCTTGAGCATTCTTTGGTATTGCCTTTCTTTGGGATTGGAATAAAAACTGACATTTTCCAGCCCTGTGGCCACTGCTGAGTTTTCCAAATTTGTTGGCATATTGAGTGCAGCACTTTCACAGCATCATCTTTCAGGATTTGAAATAGCTCAACTGGAATTCCATCACCTCCACTAGCTTTGTTTGTAGTGATGCTTTCTAAGGCCCGCTTGACTTCACATTCCAGGATGTCTGGCTCTAGGTGAGTGATCCCACCATCGTGATTATCTGGGTCATGAAGATCTTTTTTGTACAGTTCTTCTGTGTATTCTTGCCACCTCTTCTTAATATCTTTTGCTTCAGTTAGGTCCAGACCATTTCTGTCCTTTATCGAGCCCATCTTTGCATGAAATGTTCGCTTGATATCTCTAATTTCTTGAAGAGATCTCTAGTCTTTCCCATTCTGTTGTTTTCTTCTATTTCTTTGCATTGATCATTGAGGAAGGCTTTCTTATCTCTTCTCTCTATTATTTGGAACTCTGCATTCAGATGCTTATATCTTTCCTCTTCTTTGCTTTTTGCTTCTCTTCTTTTCACAGCTATTTGTAAGGCCTCCTCAGAAAGCCATTTTGCTTTTTTGCATTTCTTTGCCATGGGGATGGTCTTGATCCCTGTCTCCTGTACTATGGCATGAACCTCATTCCATAGTTCTTCAGGCACTCTATGTATCAGATCTAGGCCCTTAAATCTATTTCTCATTTACACTGTATAATCATAAGGGATTTGATTTAGGTCATACTTGAATAGTTGAATGGTTTTCCCTACTTTCTTCAATTTAAGTCTGAATTTGGCAATAAGGAGTTCATGATCTGAGCCACAGTCAACTCCTGGTCTTGCTTTTGTTGACTGTATAGAGCTTCTCCATCTTTAGCTACAAAGAATATAATCAATCTGATTTCAGTGTTGGCCATCTGGTGATGTCCATGTGTAGAGTCTTCTCTTGTGTTGTTGGAAGAGGGTGTTTGCTATGTCTAGTGCATTCTCTTGGCAAAACTCTGCCAGCCTTTGCCCTGCTTCATTCCGTACTCCAAGGCCAAATTTACTTGTTACTCCAAGTGTTTCTTGACTTCCTACTTTTGCATTCCAGTCCCCTGTAATGAAAAGGACACCTTTTTGGGGTGTTAATTGTAAAAGGTCTTGTTGGTCTTCGTAAAACCATTCAACTTCAGCTTCTTCAGTGTTACTGGTTGGGGCATAGACTTGGATTACTGTGATATTGATGTTTTGCCTTGGAAACGAACAGAGATCATTCTGTCATTTTTGAGATTGCATCCAAGTACTGCATTTCAGACTCTTGTTGACTGTGATGGCTACTTCATTTCTTCTAAGGGATTTCTGCCCACAGTAGTAGATACAATGGTCATCTGAGTTAAATTCACCCATTCCAGTCCATTTTATTTGCTTATTCCTAGAATGTCAATGTTCACTCTTGCCATCTCCTGTTTGACCACTTCCAATTTGCCTTGATTCGTGGACCTGACATTCCAGGTTCTTATGCAATATTGCTCTTTACAGCATTGGACCTTGCTTCTATCACCAGTCACACCCACAGCTGGGTATAGCCTCATAAGCACTTCCCAAATCACAGGATCCATCCTGCCAGGACTTGAGCATGGCAGGGAGTGACATATTAATAGTAAATGGTTTCTTTGCCAGAAACATGGGCTTTTAAAAGTTTTGGGAACTCCTTCAAAAAGATTGCCTCACAATAGAGGCCTACTGTTGATATGGATTTCAAACCTGTTTCATATTTTAATAACTGAATAGCAGCATCCTACAATGAGATCAGTTAAATGTTTCCCATTTTCATCCCCAAGTTTGACTGATATTAAAGGATTTCCCAGGTAGAGCTAGTGATTAAAGAACCTGCCTGCCAATGTAGGAGACGGAAGAGAGGCAGCTTCAATCCCTGGCTTGAAAAGTTCCCCTGGAAAAGAAAGTGGCAACTCATTCCAGTATTCTTGCCTGAGGAATCCCGTGAACAGAGAAGCCTTGTGGGCTATAGTCCATAGGGTCACAAAAAGTCAGACAGGACTGAAGTGACATGGCAACCATGCAAAGGAACTATTGATACCCAGCCACATGGTAGTCAAATTTCAACTCCAACCTCTCGTGAGCAATGTAATATTAACTCTATGCCAGGGAATATTGGATCTTCATGAGGAATGTGTTTACATTTTATTTCTTAGATCTTGACTAGATCTCAATCCAAGAGATAGCAAGAGAAGTGGCAAACAGTTTAGGTGGCAGCTGACTTAAGAGCAAACTTTTGGTCAAAATTCTGAAGAAGGAAGAGCATTCATATACGTAGCCTAAGAGAGGACTGGGCAAAGAGTAAAGACTTGAGGACCTTCAGAGTGTTGGTAAATTAAAAAGTAAAGGAGAAAGGTCACCTTCCTGCAAGATAGGGCAGAGTTTTCTAACCCACTCACCACTGAAAGGGTAAAAGTTATACAATCAACCAAAGTAGTAATCATTTAAAGACTCTGCAAATGGTCTTAAGGGTGAACAACAAATCAAGAAGCACCTATTTGGTAATATGTACAAAGGTTTCATGGGCTTCCCTGATAGCTCAGTTGGTAAAGAATCTGCCTGCAATGTAGGAGACCCTGGTTCGATTCCTGGGTTGGGAAGTTCCCCTGGAGAAGGGATAGGCTACCCACTCCAGTATTCTTGGGCTTCCCTTGTGGCTCAGCTAATAAAGAATCCACCTGCAATGCAGGAGACCTGAGTTAGATCGCTGGGTTGGGAAGATACCCTGGAGAAGGGAAAGGCTACCCACTCCAGTATTCTGGCCTGTATAGTCCATGGGGTCGCAAAGAGTTGGACATGATTGAGTGACTTCCACTTACACTTTCAAAGATTTCATACGACCAGAATCTGTGGTATTTAAATGAAGACTGCTTCCTTTCTCCCACCTCCCAGTTCAGTGCAGCAGAGACTCCTGACACAGACAATAACAACAGTAATAATGACAACATCAACAAAAACTGGGAAGGACAACTAAAACAGACTTAGAGGACTCCAGGTTTAGGAGTCATTAGTCACAAATTTTAAGTAACAATGTGTAATATGTTCAAGGAAATGAAACAATAGATTGAAAATTTTCTTTTTAGGAAACTGCTAATAATGAAAATTCTAAAGCTGAAAATACAATTACTGATAGTGAAAATAAATGAATGGGTATAACAACAGATTTGTCATTGTAAGAAAGAAAATAAAGTAGGCGATAGATCAGGAGAAAATATCTAGAGTGAAGTAAAGACAGAAAGCTGAAAAATACATAAGATAGGGTAAGAGACAGAGGATACAGGGGCAAGGTATAAGGTAGTGTAAAAGAAATCAGGAGGAGTTAAAGAGAAAGGAGCAAACACAATATCTAGAGATCAAGGTAATAACTTTCCTACAATGACCAAGGATATTAAAGAACGCCTATGAACAAAGCAAGATAAAAATATACTCTATGCATATTATTTTAAAACAATTGCAGACCAAAGCAAAAGTTTGAAAAAAGAAAAAAAAGATCAAGTATTAACTTCCAATGGCCATTGTGACAAATTACCATGAACTTGGTGGCTTAGAACAATAAAAATTTATTCTCTCACACTTTTGGAAATCAGAAGCCTGATATCAATATCACTAAGCCAAAATCTGGACTTCCCTGGTGGCTCAGAGGTTAAAGCGTCTGCCTCCAATGTGGGAGACCCGGGTTCGATCCCTGGGTTGGGAAGATCCCCTGGAGAAGGAAATGGCAACCCACTCCAGTATTCTTGCTTGGAGAATCTCATGGACTGAGGAGCCTGGTGGGCTGCAGTCCATGGGGTCACAAAGAGTCGGACACGACTGAGTGACTTTACTTACTTACTTACTTAAGCCAAAATCTAGATGTCAACAGGACTATACTCCCTCCAGATGCTCTAGGGGAGAATGCAGTGCTTGCCTCTTCCAGCTTCTGGTGTCAGGTAGCATTCCTTGTTTGTAGCCACATCATTCTAGTCTCTGCCTCTGTGATCACATTGGCTTCTTCCTTTCTGTCTGTGTCAAGTCTCTCTCTGCTTCTGTCTTATACAGACATTTGTGATCACAGTAGGGCCCATCTGGATAATCTAGGATAATCTCCCCATCTCAGGATCCTTAAGTTGCCATATAAAGCAGTATACACAGGCTACAGGGGTTTAACATGGATGTCTTTGCAGGGAATGGGCACATTACTCAGCCTGAAAAGTGAAAGTGAAAGTCACTCAGTCGTGTCAGACTCTTTGCAACCCCATGGACTGTATAGTCCATGGAATTCTCCAGGCCAGAATACTGGAGTGCGTGGCTGTTTCCTTCTCCAGGGGATCTTCCCAACCTAGGGAACGAACCCAGGTCTCCCACATTGCAGGTGGATTCTTTATCAGCTGAGCCACAAGGGAAGCCCTCATTCAGCCTACCATACTTCAAAAGAGCAAGAATTAGACTGAAGCTGGATTCTCAACAGAAATTATGAACGTCACAATATAATGATATGATGTCTGCAAAGCACAAAAGAAGCATAGCTTCAAATTTAGAATCCAATATCCAGAAAAAATATACTTCAAGAATGAGGGAGAAGGAAGGCCATTATCAGACAAACAGAAACTGAGCAAATTCATCACTATTAGAACTCTCTGAAAAGCAATAATAAAATAGTTTCCTGGCAAAATGAAAGTGATCCCAGTTGGAAGCTCAAAGACACAAAGCATAACAATGAGCCAAAGAAATGGTAAATATGTGGTAAATTTAAACGAATACTGACTGCGTGTGTGCATGCTAAGTCACTTCAGTCTTGTCTGACTCTTTGTGACCTCGTGGGCTGTAGCTTGCCGGAGTCCTCTGTCCACGGGATTCTCCAGGCAAGAATACTGGAGTGGGTTGCCATTTCCTCCTCCAGAGGATCTCTGTTGTTCAGCAAAAATAACAGGAAAATACCCATCTGGAAATTAAGAACCACACTTCTAAATAACTCAAAGATCATAAAAACAAACCACAATGGAAAGTAGATAAAATTTCAAATGAAATAAAAATGAAAGTGCTACAAATGCAAACTTGTGAGATACAGCAAAAATAGTCATTTGTAAAGAAAAAAGTTCAAAGGTTAAATGTACATACTAGAAAAGAAGGAAGGCTGAGATCAATTAGCTGAGCATTTATCTAAAAAGACTAAAGAAAAAATAGAAAATTAAGCCCAATGAAAATAAGAAGGATGGAAAAAAATAATAAAAGTATAAATTAACTAAATAGTAAATAAGCATGTCATAGAAAGGATACAAAAGCCAGATTGGTTCTTGAAAAAAAAAAAAACACTAAAATTGATAAAATTACTGATAAGACATACTGAGAGAAAGTCAGAAAAGTTACAAACAACTGATACCAAGAATGAAAAAAGAAAATTAAAAGACCATGAAATAATAGAAAAGACTACAAAAAAAGAATATATATGTTTGTATAACTGAGTCACTTTGCTACAGCAGAGATTGGCACAACATTTTATTCTTTTTATTTTTTTTTCTTTGCTAATTTTTATTTATTTATTTTTTTTAGTTTGTTTTGCTTTACAATACTGTATTCGTTTTGCTACACATCGACATGGATCAGCCACGAGTGTACATGAACTCCCAATCCCGATCCCCGTGCATCAGTCCCAAGCATCCTGCATCCTGCATCAACATTTTAAATCAACTATACTTCAATAGCTTCCCTGGTGGCTCAGATGGTAAAGCATCTATCTGCAATGTGGGAGACCTGGGTTTGATCCCTGGGTTAGGAAGATCCCCCGGAGAAGGAAATGGCAACCCACTCCAGTACTCTTGCCTAGAAAATCCCATGGATGTAGGAGCCTGGTAGGCTACAGTCCATGGGGTTGCAAAGTCAGACATGACTAAATGACTTCTCTTTCTTCTTTCTGGAGATACTTCCATAAAAATGCTTCTATATAAAAAAATTTTTAAAGCTCCAGAAAAATATTAAAGCCAACTTTTGTTAATAAATTTTTAAATTTACATAAAATTCTCAAATTCCTGATGAATGCAGTTTATCAAAATGTATGTTAAAAGGAATTGTTAAGCCTCAATAATTATATAACTATTAAAGAAATTAAATCAGTAATTAAAAAGTTTCCCAGAAAGAAGCCCAGACTCAGGTATTGTCAGGAAATTTTACCAAATATTTAAGGAAGAAATAACATTAACCTAACACAAAATCTTCCAGAACAAAAAAAAAGAAAAAAAAGAGAACTCTCCCTATGCCTTCCCTTGGGGCTCAGCTGGTAAAGAATCTGCCTGCAATGCAGGAGACCTGGGTTCAATCCCTGGGTTGGGAAGATCCCCTGGAGAAGGGAAAAGGCTATCCACTCCAGTATTCTGGCCTAGAGAATTCCATGGATTGTATAGTCCATAGGGTTGCAAAGAGTCAGACAAGACTGAGCGACTTTCACTTTCACTTCTCCCTGTGCCAGTTATCAGCCTGTTTGCTTTCACATGCTTTCTGGGCCTGAGCATGTGCTGCTCTGCAGTGCAATGCACTATATTTCTCAGGTTAGCCTGCTACCTGGTTTTCAAATAGGTTTGGTCAGTAAGAGGCACTGATGATGATGCCAGCTTCTGAGCTCTGGTCTCACCACTTTCTCCATGGTCCCCCCCAAACCTGGAGATGGTAGAGATTCTTACTTTCTTCATGGAATGGCCTCCCTTGGTTCATTCTTCAGCTATGTAGCAATTTTCTGTACTTAGTCTGCTTTTGTCTTTTCCAGGCTGGCACTGCCTGATACAATTCTTGGTATCCCCCCAGGGGATATGCCCTCACAATGAGTTTCTGGAAATCACTTTTGAGCTTAAATTCAATGAGGACTTCCTTGCAGGTGGGAAAAATGGCATAGTATCAATAGTAATCTATACTAAAATTATCTTTGATATACCTTGAATGAAACGCCTATCTCAAATTTTTGGGAAATCACATATCTTCACTATATGATCAGTGTAGGAGTAGTAATGACTATGTCTGTGAAGTAGAATGGTTAATTTTATTTTACCTCTGAAGGAAGAAATTTATTCTTGCCTCTGAGTTCTTTCTTTATACTATAATGTACCCAATATAGAACAGTGAGTGACAATGAAGCTTGCTTTCAATATTTCATTATAATAAAAATTTTCAAATGCACATAAAAGTTTAAATAATTGTTATGAAGGTGTGTATACCTACCACATAGATTCTACAAAATTTATGAAATTCTACAACTTCATCCACTAACAAGACATCATAAAATTAAAATGTGCAAGAGACCAGAACAGACTCTTCATAAGAAAAGATAGACAATAAGCATATAAAATGGTGGTTAATCTATTTAGTAAACACAGTTCAGTTCAGTTCACTTCAGTCGCACAGTCGTGTCCGACTCTTTGCGACCCCATGAATCGCAGCACCCCAGGCCTCTCTGTCCATTACCAACTCCCGGAGTTCACTCAGACTCACGTCCATTGAGTCCATGATGCCATCCAGCCATCTCATCCTCG
>SJXQ01001671.1:52161-62238 GCA_006408695.1 Aepyceros melampus | reverse complement strand
TGGACAGGGAGGCCTGGTGTGCTGCGATTCATGGGGTCGCAAAGAGTCGGACACAACTGAGCGACTGAACGGAACGGAATTTATTTGGCTGCACCGGCTCTTAGTTGTGGCACACAGACCTTCAATCTTCTTTGCAGCCTGAGGGATCTTTAATTGCAGAATGCTGGATCTTTAATTGTGACACACAGAATCTTCAGTTGCAGCATGGAAGATCTTATTTGCAACTTGTGGATCTAGTTTCCCGACCAGGGATCAAACCGGGGCCCCTTGTATTGGGAACATGGAGTCTTAGCCACTAGAAAGTGAAAGTGTTAGTCACTCAGTCACGTCCGACTCTGAGACCCCATAGACTGTAGTCCATCAGGCTCCTCTATCCATGGAATTCTCCAGGCAAGAATACTGGAGTGGGTAGCCTTTCCCTTCTCCAGGGGACCTTGACCCAGGGGTCGAACCCATGTCTCCTACATTGCAAGTGGATTCTTTACTGTCTGAGCCACTAGGGAAGTCCTGGACCACCAGGGACATTTCCCCCTGCCAGCCTCTTGATGAACAGTCTCCCTTTCCAGAAGGCCTTGCTCTTGCAAACCACTAATATGATCTCGGGAGGGCCAGCAGGCCTGCCTAGTCCTTCCTGAGAAGTATCAGCAATTTCCCCTTCCTTGGCACCTTCACATCCTCTCTCCTTCCCTGATAAGAAGATCAAGGCTCAAACATGGGCCAGGTCCTGGCCAGCCCCTCTAGGCCAGTGGGGCTGAGAACAGAACCATGCTCCTACCTTACTTCCCAATGATACCTGGGGCCACCTCAGTGATCCCAAGATGCTGCTTACCAGGTCCCATCAGTGTCTACAGCCCATCTGGGTGGGATTAGATGAAGTTCTCCCTTCATGGGCAATTTCACAGGGGCTGTTTGTCAGTGTAGAAGCTTTTCAATGAGGGACAAAGTCAATAAGCTGTTTTTACCTCCCTGTGGATGGGCTAGAATAGAGTCCTCCTCCCTCCCATGGGTCTTAAATGGCCTTGACTTTCTGCGTAGAAGCTGGTTTTCTTCTTAAGCCTCTGTTTTGCCTTCTCCCTGTCTCTTCCTGACCATTGTCTGGCCCTACATACACTGTTACTTTAAGGATTGGTGACCTCACAATTGGTTGCCATAGAGACCACTGTGATGTCACAAGCAGAGGACAAATAGTTCAAGGAGGAGTGAAGAGTGGGAGTGTATAGCTGGAACTGAGGGACATTTGGGATTTCTGTCCTATTTTTTATGCCCAGAACAGGCAGTGTCTGGAACTGGATTCTGATATCTGAGGGAGACCTGACCAATTTTCCCTGTGTTCATCTGGGACAGAGATGCCTCGGAACCCAAAAGAAGTGAAAAGGGCCATCAGAAACACTCCCCACCTTGGGGCTGTGAGAAGTGGGCTACTTTTGTTGCTGAAAGGACTGAGGTTAGGTGCCAGGAAGAATTGTGTGGCTGGAAGATCTCCCTGGAGGGGTTGATGTTGCTTTGCCTTAGGAAGCTTGAACCATGGGAGACACTTAGCCTCCAGGGTTGTGATTGCCTGCTGAAGAACTTTGTACAGATGGACATGCTATGTCACAGTGTGGTGAAACTAATTCTCCCCTCCCTGGGAGCCCCTTGAGGGCTCTGCCTCTTCAACAGGGCACTGAGGTCCTGCCACGATAAATGGTCCCTCATTCAGTAAGCAAACGAGTGAGAGGGTGATGAATGAACCGGGTTGGAGATTGGAGGAAGGCTGAGTGAATGCATGGACAGATGAACACACGGACAGACGGGCAGCCTAGAGGTCATGTACAGCGCTCCCCCCCAGCTTTGAAGTTCTATACCTGTCTGCCTCTCTAGCTGCATCCCACCCCACACTTCTTTTTTTTAAGTTATTCATTTATTTATTTGGCTACATCAGGTCTTAGTTGAGGTGCACGGGATCTTCACTGCATCATGCAAGATCTTGCATTGCTGAACATGGGCTTAGTTGCTCCGTGGCATTGGGGATCTTAGTTGTCCCACCAGGGATGAAACCCGTGTTCCTGCTTTGCAAGGTGGATTCTTAACCACTGGATCATCAGGGAAGTTCCCCACCCCATGCTTCTTGTTCTCTATGATCCAGCCACACTAACCGTTTCTTAGTCCTGCCTACCACACGAATTTGCACCTACTGTTACTTCTGTATGGAACATACTCTCCATTCCTATTTGATTGAATAACTCATACATGTCCCTTGGCTTTCTACTCAATCAGTAACTCCTCAAGGAAGCCTTCCCTGATTAAGTCAGGTCCCCCTTGTGGGCCTCCACAGCCCTGGGAACCTCTCCTGAGTACCTGGTACACTGTAGCTTTGCATTTATTCAGGTGGTTCTGTGTAGACAGTGAGCTCTGAGCAGGCTGGGGCAGGGCCTGTTTTTACTCATCTTTGTGTCCCCAGCATTTAGCACTCTGGATGCTTAATAATTGTCTAAAGAATAAACTGATAAATAACCAGTCCTGCCCCACCTGTTCCAAGAGGCCTACCCTCCCCTGCACCAGAGGAGCCTGCAAAGGTGCACTGACATATATGCATTTCTGCTCTGCCATGGTAGTCTGTATATATTAGTTTGACCTACTGGGTAGCTATAAATCATTTAGTCTCCCAAGCCTCAGTTTCCTCATCTGTACAATGGGGACAGTAACAGTGCCTATTTCATAGGATTACTGTGAGAATGTAGTTAAATTCCACAGCTCAGTGCCCAGTAATAGTAAATAATAAATGGTGCTGTTGTTCTTATTTTTAAAGGTCAAGTGCAGCCTACTGGATTTAGGGCTAACTTCCTAAAAACAATGAGAAGTATACCAAATTTTCATAAATCTGCTTTAAATGTATGTGGCAATTTTTTAAAGAAGAAATTTACCTAAAGCCCTTCTGCAAAACATGAATCAGCTACAAGTCTATCTTTTATATAATTCTGAAGCTTCATGCCTGGGTTTGCTCAAAGGGGAAAACTCAATTATCCTCTCATATTATCCAAATCAACCCCCTAATCTTATCTCAGGCCTTAAAAAAGGGTAGAGGGGATGCCCCCAGCCATGGCTTGACCCAGCGTGAGTGCTGTCAGAGGCAAAGGCTGAGATCAGTCTCACTGGGATAGTGGTTCATGCCTCACCCATACTGCCCACCTGGAGGTGAGTGGAGCTTGTCTTAGGATTCTATAGGGTAGAAGGGCTCTCCCTGACAAAAGGAAAGCAGTTTTTGGTCATTGGCACCTCCTTGCTTTTCCTATACATAAATAGTTTCTACCTACTGCTGATCAAGATTCCAGTTAGGTCAAACCCGGTAAGAAGCAGTTGGGACACTATAGCTGGCTCCACATAGGAAAGAGCTGAGATGCCTTTTTTTAAAATATATATATTTATGTATTTATTTGACTGTGTCCTAGTTGAGGCAAGTAGGATCTTCGTGCTTCGTGGGGGATCTTCCGTTGCAGCCCTTGGACTCTCCAGTGTGGTGCACAGGCTTAAGTTGCCTCGTGGAATGGAGGATCTCAGTTCCCTAACCAGCGATGGAAACCACATCCGCTGCATTGCAAGGTGGATTCCCAACCACTGGACCACCAGGGAAATCCCCCCAAATGCCTTTGAGGGTCATCGCAGCCAGCCAGGGAAGCTTTGTTCCTCCCATCCCCACCCTCAGTTCACAGTAGCCCCCTGAGGCCCATCTGACAGCCCACATGATGTATTTGGGCTCCTTCCCCTTTCTCAGGAGCTCACTGCCCCCCCCCCACCCCCGTGACTCATTCCCTCATCCCATGGTCATCATCCTGGTACCAGGTCTCCAGCCTGAGCCACACTACCATAAACCCAATGCCTCTGGACAGATGTATTTTATGTAAGTTCAAGCACCAGAAATATTGAGTTCAGAGCATTTTATTTCTAGAGCTCTCCATATTTCTCTGGGATTATCACCTGTCTTTGTTCCCTCCCTTTCTGGGTTATTATCTTTGGACCTTTTCCAAGCCAAGCCGCCTTGATTGCTTGGGGAGAAGAAGGCTGCCTGCATCCTCCAACGGGTCCTCTGGGTCTGGCGAGGGCAACCTTGGGGACCCTCTCTTCTTCCTCCTGCATAACTCTGCAGGTGGCCGCACTGCCCAGGCAGCCTTGGCTTTTAGGAGTTGGCTTCACTGAGAGACTCTCCAAGTGCCAGGGAATATTGAGGGGATGGTGGAAGTGAAAGCCTCATCCCCCAAGTTAGGGAGGGCTATGCTCAGGGTGAGCCTCAGGATACAGAGGGGAGGGAGAAGGCCAGCTGTTCTCTTTTCTACGCAGTGCCAACCTAGCCTGACACCAAATTAATAGCATTCAAATGAGATGCAAAGCATAAGCATTATGCAAATCTAGAGAGAAGGCCACTCTCACCCAGGGCTTTTCGGCTGTTGGAAGGCCAGCACCTTGAGCCCTTTCTCAGAGGACCCTACAGACTTCTTTCAATTTCAAACCTCATCCCTTCTGCACCAGGCGATGTGAAGAATCTGATGAGACTGGCACGACCATGTCAAGGTCCTCTGATCCAAGGGCCACTTTGGTCTCACCTCCCAGGCACTCGTGTCCTCTTCCACTCTGAAATGAGGTGGAGGCAGCCACAGAAGGTGGTATAACCTTCCTCTGGATGCAGAATGCCAGTTCCCCATTCAGTAGCAGTGTATGCAAAGTAGATGCAGGGAGGGAGGTGTTGCATCTATTTAACTGTCCATTAAAATGGCCCCACGCCCATCACCTCTACATAAACCCAGGCTTCCAAATTGCCAACCCCTGCTGCCTGCAAGCACCATGTGGTTCCTGCGCCTGGTAATTGCTGTGGTGTTTGTTGAGCTGTATTTGCATTTGATTGTCATTTAACTTTCCATCTTTCTCCTTCAATCAAACCGGGAACTGGGCTTCTGCAATTGATTATTCATTTTATTTTCAGCCCCTTGATGGGTTTTTAGAGTTTCCTTCATTAGTGCCACAAACTTGAATCCTGGGACTTCAGTCACATGGAGGGGGGAGGCCTCCTCCCACCCATCCCAGGGCTCCTACGTGAAAATAATCTAGCCAGCATCACGGATCTTAAGTCCTACCCCCGCTCTGTGCTTCAGCACCTGCCTCATTTCTGCCCAGCCAGTGGCATTAAACATTTATGGAGCTGAGGAGGATCAAAGACCTTGGCTGGGGGTGGTGGGCAGGCTGGAGGCCTCAGTCTAGAGATGGAAAGCAGCTCACATCAGACCCTTTTCTGCTGCTGTCTCCACCCACCAGGGCTCTTGCTAGGACTGATCTGGTCCTCCTCCCAGAGCAGGAGCAAATGCTGAGGAATCAGGACTCCTATTTATGAGAGCAGGGCCCTCCTCCTGCCCCTAAATTCAAAGGGTTGATTTTGGATTCTCTGGGAAGCCTGGCTGGGGCTTCCCTAGTGGCTCAGTGGTAAAAAAATCCACCTGCCAATGCAGGAGATGTGGATCCAGTCCCTGAGTTGGGAAGATCCTCTGGAGAAGGAAATGGCAAACCACTCCAGCATTCTTGCCTGGGAAATCCCATGGACAAAGGAACCTGGCAGTCTATAGTCCATAGGTTCGCAAAGAGTCGGACACAACTCAGCAACGGAGCAGGCATGTACACAGGGAAGCTTGGTTGGAGCCATGGCATCCCAGACTGTTCCAGATGTTGCAGGGTCTTGGAAACCCCCCCTGAGGAGTGGGTTGAGGTGAGCAGGCTTCCCTGTGCTCTAGGAGTCTCTGGACAGAGGTGGTAGCCCCTGCCCCTGCTTCCCTGAAACTTCAAAACCCAGTTGGCTCCACAAGATGTAGTTTTGGTTTGAAAGCTGTCTTGAAGACTAATTTTCTTCTTCTCTCACTCAGAAAGGAAGTGTCATCCAGGCACATCAAAATAAGTCACCAATGTGTGCATGATGCCACAAAGTGATGGGCTGTTTGGGAGGGGGGAAGTGAGGCTGGCTTCTCCAGGGGGCTATGCTGGATGTCTGGCACTCTCTGGCCAGAGGCTAGGAGGGTCCCTGAGGTTGGAAAGCCCTTCTCTAGTTCCCAGTCCTAATGCAGCAGCTGTAGCTCAGATCCCTTCCCCCACCATCTGAGTGAGCAGTGAACCCCTAGTTCCTATCACTGGCCTTGGTCATTGAAAACCCACCTTAAGAATTCCAGATTCTCTGGTTTTGGTATAAATATCTTTGTGATGGTATAATCCTTTGCAGTATAGTCACTAAGGATGTCCTATCACTCCAACGACCACAAAGCCTGGCCCCCACCTGCTCCAACTCTTCCTCCTGTGTCCCTACAGAGACTCCCTGCTCCACCAGAACCAGTCTTCTCACTGACCCCAGACCATCTTGCATTCCCACCACCTCGTATTTGCATAAGTCACTCCCTCCACTCTGGATGCCCTTCTTCTTCCTCTCCCCTGAAACCTAAGGCATAATTAAGGCTAATTTCAGGGACTTCCCTGGTGGTTCAGTGGCTAAGACTCCACGCTCCCAATGCAGAGGGCCCAGGCTTGATCGCTGGTCAGGGAACTAGATCCCACATGCTGCAACTAAAGATTCTGCATACTGCAATGAAGATCAAAGATCCCGCTTATCTCAACTAAGACCCAGCAGAGTCAATAAATTTAAAAAAAAAAACAATACTTTTTAAAAAGTTATCAACCAAAAAAAGGCTGATTTCAGTCAACTCAGCTCCTGTGTGAAGCTCTCAGTGAACCTCCCTTCATCCCCAAAAGCAATTGTCCCCTTCTCCATTATCTCACAGCATGAATTTAGCACCAATGATATGCCATGGGCATGCCATCATTTATTCACAAATGTTTGTTAAGCATCTACTGTATGTGGGGCGCTTCCCTGGTGGCTCAGAGGTTAAAGCGTCTGCCTTCAATGCGGGAGACCCAGGTTCAATCCCTGGGTCGGGAAGATCCCCTGGAGAAGGAAATGGCAATCCACTCCAGTATTCTTGCCTGGAGAATCCCATGGACTGAGAAGCCTAGTAGGTTACAGTCCAGGGGTCGCAAAGAGTCGGACACGACTGAGCGACTTCACCTTCACCTTCACCTTCATATGTGGGGCACCAGTAAGGTTGGGAGTGAAAGAGATAGACATGTTCTGTGCCTTCACAGAGTTGACGCTAGTACAGAAAACAATTAAGCAAGAAATTACATAGACAAGGAGGTCCAAGACCCTCTAGGGTAACAATCAGGTGGGGGACACAAAGCAAAGAGGAGAAACAGGACCAGTAAATGGAGCCTTGCAAGTCTCCCCAGGTTGCCACTTTCAAATGCATATATGACTTGCTGCTACTGCTGCTAAGTCACTTCAGTCGTGTTTGACTCTGTGCGACCCCATAGACGGCAGCCCACCAGGCTCCCCTGCCCCTGGGATTCTCCAGGCAAGAACACTGGAGTGGATTGCCATTTCCTTCTCCAATGCATGAAAGTGAAAAGTGAAAGTGAAGTCGCTCAGTCGTGTCCGACTCTTAGTGACCCCATGGACTGCAGCCCACCAGGCTCCTCTGTCCATGGGATTTTCCAGGCAAGAGTACTGCAGTGGGGTGCCATTGCCTTCTCTGATATAGGACTTGAGCACATTGAACGCATTGTAAATCTGTAGCATAGAACTCAGTGTTCCCTAGGGCATCTTATTGTACTTAATTTGTGGGTGATGCTAAGATCTGGGCAGAATGAGCCCCTTGAAGTGCATGAGATAGGTGTTGACAGAAACTCTACTGCTTCCCAATTTGGTGCAATCTCTGCCTCAACGTAGCTAGGAGCCCATGGCAGAGAGGCCACATTGACCATCTTTAGGAGGGAGGGACAGACAACCTAGGTGTATATTTTCCCCATGATGCAAACCCATCCTCTGAGCTCAGGGCAGGATGATGAATTCTGGGACTTGTAGTCTTTATTGGACAACGCCCCCCCACCCCATGAGGTCAGTTCAGGCAATAAAAACCATGATGTGACAGGTTCCTAAGCCCCTCCTTTTTGTGAGTATTGCCCAGCTTATCAAGGAGCCCAGCTTCCACCAGCCTCCAAATTCGCATGAATCATCCTGGCACACAAGGTTCATCCCTGGGTCATGATTCACCCTCCTCTGCCCAAGTTGCATAGTTCAGAGGCGCCAAAGAATCAAGGAGGAGCTCAGAAATAATTCAAGGAGGAATCTCTTGCCATTTGCCAGTATTTCCTCCCCTGAGCCACAAAACCTTCTACCCCCATCCTCTGTTGGCAGCTCTCTTCCTCCCTCTCTTCGGCATCTTCTTTCTTGGCTTCCTCTCCTTACCTCTGATTCTTTTGTCAAGTCCCCTCCCTTCTGCCATCCATCTGCTACTGCCCTCTTTTTTCTCAGCTTCTTGAAACGATTGTCCAGAAATCCTCTCCCAGTGATACCCCCAGATAATTCTACATGCCACCTGCCTGTTATCTAGGCTTCTTTACAGCCATCAAGGTAGCTCCTCAGAGCCCACAGCAAGAGAAGCTAGAGAAAATCTGAGAAGTAGAGCTGAAAAATTGTGAAAGTAGAAAGGACCAAAAGACTCTGAGGAATGACTTCAGAGTGGAAGTCTTGCCACCTGCTTCCAGGATGAGATAAGGAAGGGCATTGGACAATGATTGGCATCTGGAAGCTTTGGAGAGGAACCAAGTTCATGTGCAAAGACCTAAACAGAAAGCTATTCTCCCTGGGAGCCGCAGGAAGTTCAGCCCTCTTCTTCCTCTACAAGGAGAATAACGTCAGTCACAGGATGATGTCCCATTTGTCCATTAAGGCTCTTCCAGTGAGCTCATCCTTGGAGCCAGAAAAACCTCTGGATCTAAACATCTGCCTCAAGGATCTGATTGCCCCCTTTGCTGTTCTGTGACTCACTGGGGCTCCTCAGTCTAAGCAGAGCCTTCAAAGCTTGTTCTTCCATGTCCTTGAATGGTACCACCTCCCTGACTACCCCCCTGGCCTTCCTTCAAGTCTCTATCTAAAATAATCCTAGGGAAATGCCCTCACACTCCACTGGCCCCCCACCCCCACCCCATGCCTGTCCCATTTTCTCCACCAGTTCCAGGAACCTGGGCAGGGATAGATGTGAAGGGTCTGCTCTCACTGGCTAGCATTGTGGCTTCTCTGGTCCTGTAGGGGGGCCAAGGCAGGGTCCTGGAGACTCAGGGCCACATGCCGACCCAGATACTACCTTCACTTGCCCACAATTTGGCCAAGTTAGCTCCTGCCAAGTGTAGAATGTCTTCCCAGGACACGAGTACTACTGGCTTTTAACTATAATATCAGGATAATTAAGCTTTTCTGTGAGCACAGTTTGCTGCTGATGCAGCTGCCTGGAGCCCTGGCATTTATTGAGCGCAAAGTAATAATTTATTGTCCTTTGTACGCTCAAAAGCCATCTTCATTATAGGCTCAGGACGGAGCTGCCACAAGGGCACGCAGGCCTCGCCAGCTGCCTCATTCGCGAACGCCTTCCCAGGTCACCCTTGGCGCCCTCAGGTACCAGGATGGGGTGGGGAGAGATGGTGACAGGGTGGCTCTCTCACGGAGACATCAGGTTAGAACCCCACCTCCTCGGTAGGCTGCTAATGAGGGAGAGGGCGGCAGACTTGGCTGGGCGTGGGCAGCTGGGAAGGGCGGGGGCCGTGTGCCCACGTTAGCAGGGAAGTCCTTCCTCAGAGCTGGCGGCGGCGCAGGGAGGCTGTCCTCCCGCCGTTGGGTCTTCTGCGCCTTTGCTTGAGACTTTACGGTAAGCCGCTCCTCCCGCGCCCCCGCCCCCAGCCCCGCGCGGCGATCCCCGGCGCCGACGCCAGGCGCTGGCCGTGGTGCTGATTCTGTCAGGCGCTGGCGGCGGCGGCGACGGCGGCCACGCTCCCTCTTCCCGGGTCGGACCCGGCTCTGTCCCCCGCGCCCGAGCCCAGCTGAGCTCCCAGCCCTCCCGTCGCAGCCCCGATCTGGGGCGCGGCCGCCACCGGCACCATGCGCCCAGCAGCCCTACTGCTCCTGCCCTCGCTTCTGGCGCTCCTGGCTCACGGTAAGGGACCCCGGAGTCCGGCGGCAGG
>SJXQ01001671.1:0-43593 GCA_006408695.1 Aepyceros melampus | reverse complement strand
CACCTGCTGAGCGTCTGGCCTGGGTCCCACCAGCCAGCAGGTGCCTAGGGAGCCCCAGAGCCTGTAAGGGGGGATACTGCACCATGTGGAGAGCCAAGTTGTGCCTTGGGGGGGGGGGCGAGTGGCCCCAAAGGAAGAACATGGCTAGAAGAATGCTGGTCAGAGGGCCAGGACTCCTGGGTTTAAACCTGATACTGGCTCTTACTAGCTCGGTGCTGCTGCTGCGTGTGCTCAGTCGCTCAGTCATGCCCAGCTCTTTTGTGATCCCATCGATGATAGCTCTCCAGGCTCCTCCGTCCATTGGATTTCTCAGGCAAGCATACTAGAGGAGGGTGAGGGGAAGTCGCTCAGTCGTGTCCGACTCTTTGCCACCCCGTGGACTGTAACCTACTAGGCTTCTCAGTCCATGGGATTCTCCAGGCAAGAATACTGGAGTGGATTGCCATTTCCTTCTCCAGAGGATCTTCCCAACCCAGGGATCGAACCCGGGTCTCCCGCATTGGAGGCAGACGCTTTAACCTCTGAGCCATCAGGGAAGCCTATACTAGAGGAGGGTAGTCATTCCCTTCTCCAGGGGGATCTTCCCTATCCAGGGATTGAACTCAGGTCTCCTGCATAGCAGGCAGATTCTTTACTGGCTGAGCCACCAGGGAAGCCCTTACTACCTAGGTGACCTGGGGCAAATCATGTCACTCCCCTGTGTCTCAGTTTCCTCAGGAATTCATGGCACCTGTCCCACCTCTTTCAAAATACAGCATCCAGATCAAAAAGAAAATCAGAGGAGTTGGTGACAGGGAGGAAACTGGGAGCCCTGCATAAGAGGAGCATATGCCTATAGCTGGAGCTGTCCAGCACCAGGAGGAGCTGATTTCCATGTAGTTACTGGAGGGGCAGATCAGAAAGTGGAGGAGTCCAGGGCTGGCCTGTAAGGTAGGAGTGGGCAGTGAGAACAAGCTGGCCAAGGCCTGACTAGGAAGCTGAGACTAGCCATTGGGGGTAGGGTGCTTCTAAGGGCCTTCACTCTGGGTTGCTTCTCTGATGGACATTCTGAGATATCATTTATATCCAGCAAGGGGATGTGCTAGTGATTTGAAACATCTGCTCGGGCAGCTGGCAGGCTCCCTCTGTTGTGAAGTCCTATTTTCTGGCTGGTTAGGGGAAGTGGGGGAGAGGGATTCACTTTCTTTTGAGGACAGAAGAGCCCCTGGCATCTCCAGGGAAAGGTGTAAAGGTGAGACCAAACAAGGCTTGTCTGATGGAGGTCACCAGTGCATCTGCTTGTCCAGCCTCCCCTTCTCCGCTTTCCTTCACTGCCCACTTCATTCTTCCCACCTTCTGGCAGAGTTCTAGCCTTGATCTTCTGAGTCCAGCCATCTCCCGCTCATCCCCCTACCCTGCCTGCCAGTCTAGGTCTGCTGTTCAGGTCGGGGTGCTGCCCTGAGCCTAGTCTGTTTCACCTGTATTCCTGATGCTACCCCTGGTGTTCCTGGGTCCTTCACTGCCCTCAGCCTCAAGTAGAGGAGACTGGCAGGGACACAGGGAGAGGGCTTAGCCTTCTCAACTCAAGGTGTACACACACTCCACCTGGCAGGGTCCTTGGAAGAAGTCAGAGCAAGGTTGGGGCAAGAGAGGAGACAGAGGGATTAGGGGCTGCACAGCTGAGTCCATCGGGTGTTCCCAGGGGGTCTGGAGGAGAAGAAGCCCCAGATTTGCAGGTAGCCATGTCTGTATACACCTTTCCCAGGCTGGTCCATCTAACCCTGGGTGTCTATGTCCATATGTCCATATGTCCCTCCATGTCTGTGCACTCCTGTCCCCATACACTGGGACTCTGTGGCCCTAGGTGCAGGCGCTGCAGGTCTCAGCTCAGGCTGGTCTCTCCTCTCCCCAGAGCCCATTCCACTCTCTACCTCCCCAGTCTTGGGCTCCACTGACCGCTCAAGGAAACTTGGGCTGCTGCTGCTATTTTTAGCAGCTCTGCACCCCTCCCCTTCCCCACTCAGGCCTGTTGGGGGAAGTGGGGAGGACAAGCTGAGCTTGGGGAGCCTCAGAGTCCCATGGAAACAAGGGGAGTCTGGGATGGTCCACAGGTGCAGGGGCCATGCCTTGGGGAAGCTTAGGCCCCATGCCACAAGGAGAAGGTCCCAGCTGCCCTTTCTCTGTCCCCTCCAAGCCTCTAAGTGCAGATCCCAGGCCTCCAGGGACTCTTCCACAGGACATTTAGAAGTAAGGCAGGACTCCCAGAGTTTCCTCCATAGAAGCTGGAAGGGCAGAATGGGGTTCAAAGTGGCAGGAAGTCAAGGGAGAGAGCATACCTGGATGGGATTACCCCACCCACACACGCACACACACACACACACACACACACACACACACAAGGTCTTCTGGTGCTGGAGATGAGGAGACCGGGGCCCAGTAACAACCAGAGGAAATGGGCAAGTCAACAGAGCATAGTCACCTGCCCTGCCAGGCCCCCTCCGCCTTTACCACTGCCCGCCATGAGGCTCCATCAACCCTGCACTTGGGCACTGAGAGTAGAAGAGCTCTCCAACCTCTCACGCACCCACCCACCCACAGAACCTAGAAGAAACCAGGAACGAAGTACTACATGGAAGCCAAAACAGGCCCAGAGAGAGCAAGAAAAGCCCAAGGTCACACAGCCCGTCAGTGGCAAAGCCACCTCCCATGCTGGAGACGGCTCTGACAAGGCCTCACCAGGCTCCTCAGCTTTCCAAGCTAAGGACAGACACTCTAATGACCTCCAGGGGAGAGAGACCCCTCCTCAGCATTGAGGATCAGGGCAGCTGGGGGTCTAGGCTCAGCCAACTCCCTCAACCCATCTCCTCCCAGATATAGCTGACAGAATCAGCCACAGGGCAAAGGTCACAAGGTCACTTGGACCCTTGATACACAGAGTGAGCCTCTTGCTCTGACCAAAGGCCACAAAATCTTGGGGCTCCCAGGCTCAGAGGTGGGCACAGGACCTGGGAACCACCTCAGTACTGCCAGTTTTTGAACTTCAGAGGGGGTTGAGAAGGGGCAGCAACCCAGAGATGCTGATCTAGGACCCAGGGTGGTACCCAATCTCGGGTCCTGGTGCCTTGCTGGGCTCAGCGGCTGGGAGGGATTCTCCTTGGCCAGTGTCTGGACTTGGGCAGGGGATAGAAGAGGAGGGGATGGCCATTCCTCCCTAGAACAACCCTCCTGTTCCCCAACTCCACCACTGGGCTGGTACCAGCTCCAAGGAGAATGCCTTTCTACCTTCACAGCCTTCCTCATCCCAGCTGACATTTTCAAGGTTTCCAGTCAGAGAAATATGATCCCTGCTGTCACTGAGGAGGTGGTGGGAGCTGTTGGTGCTATGGGAGAGCTGACCTGAGCACCCAGCTTGGGGCCATGTCCCTCCTCTGCCCTGGCCACACTCCTGCCAGTGGGCATGATGGAGTGGAGTTTGGCAGACTGATCAGCTTCCTGGTCGTGAGGGAGGTGCTGCCCAAGGATGCCCAGAGTGCTCCTCCTCCTTCTTCCAGCCTGCCCCAGGGATGGCCTTCAGCCCTGCTCCCCCCACCCCAAACCCCGCTCCAAGCCCAGCCCCTAGTTCTCTCCCAATCCCCCGCCTCAGGCCCCCAACTCCCGTGCCTCCTGCCAAGCACCAGGAACCGTGAGCCAGCAGGATTAGGAACCCCAGGTCCCCAGGGGCAGCGGGCATGCAGGAGGGAGAACACAGGGCCGCAGGGGAAGGTGTGGAGCACAGCAGGTGACGTTGTAGCAGAGGCCTCATTAATCACCTCTGCAGCCCCCAGCTCTGCAGTGGCGAGACCATATTAGATTTTAAATTGGAAAGCGGCGAACGTGGCAGTTAGCTGGGAGCTCCCTGTACCCTGAGCCCCTGGTCACAGCCTTGCGGGAGGGAGGGGGCTGTGGGGAGAAGAGGGCAGGAGCCCAGAGCCCTGTCCCTTCTCCCCACCACACACCCAGAGCCTGGGGAGCTGCCCCGGCCACAGGGCTCTGGGAAGGGTCAAGGTGAGGTCCAAGAAGGTGGCAGAGTGAAAAGGAGGGAGCACAGCTGCCTTGGGGAGAAAGGCATCACTTCCGGAAGGCAGAGCCTGCCCAGGCTTGAGGACCGTGAGGCTGGGTTCCAGGGTATGGCATCCACAGGCAAGGAGAAGTGCAAATGACTTATGTTAGTGTTCTGGAACTACACACGCGCGTGCGTGCAGGCACATACACTCAGGTGTACACATAGGCCCACATAATCACATGTGAAGCAGCAACTCTGCAGTAAAAACTTAAGCTCAGGCTGTGGAGCAGGAAGACCTAGTTGAAACCCCTTATTTGCCAATTCCCTCCCATGTGAACTAGAATGAATCACTTTGCCTCTCAGCCTCAGTCTCTTCACATGTAAAGTGTAAAATATTGATTCCAGGCATCAGAGGCGCTGCTCTGGGTGAAAGACAACTCCCTAGGAAGTCCTGCCTGACCCATGGAGGGTGCTCAGTGTGAGGCCCTCCTCTGGTCCCAAGGTCAGGCAGCTACTCTGGGGCTGCCCCAGGAGCCCTGGGGTGGTGGCCAGGCCAGGCTCCCTGCCCCCATGTGCCGAGCTAGGCAGGGAGGTAGGGGCAGGCCGGCCAGCACAGCGGGCATTGTCATAGAATGTCCACACACCCTGAGCCCATCCTGGGCCAAATCACCGGAGGCCAAGCATTCCTGGCTGCCCTCCATCCACGAAGACCTCCTACAGTGGCTCTGCCTGAGCTCCCCAAATTGCCCACTGAACACCCCACCTCTCAGAACGCCAGTGCTCGGGTAAGGTTGGGAGGCAGACATCATGGGTGGGCAATACCGTTCCTTCCTTGATGGACTGAATGGCTGACAGGCCCCTCTCTTGAGGCCTTTATGAAAAACCTAAGGAAGTCCCAGGACTCCTTGTCACCTCTCCCTGCCTGGCCCCGGGCCCAAAGAGTGGGGGTAGACACTGCCAGCCCATCTTAATCTTCTCTGGAATGCCATCTCCCCAACCCCCACACTGGCCAGGCTCTTCCCTTCTGAAAAGTGAATACTGCTGGTGTCAAGAGGTCAGGTGATGGAGCTCCACTTTCCATCAAGATAGCTACTACATACATGTGGTGGTTTAAATTCATGAACATGAAATGGAATTTCAAATTTGGTGCCTCAGTCTCACTAGCCACACTTCAAGGGCTCACTAGCCATGTTGGCCACTTGACTACCATGTCACACATGCAAATATGAAACATTTCCATCATCACAAAAAGTTCTATTAGCCAGCACTGCTCTAGGGCTGCAAGGCGTCTACGTTTAAATCTGACACATCCAAACTGGTAACTTGACAATTGCCCTTCTCTGGTCCCTGTTTCTTCATCTATGAAAGTTCATATCTCAGAGTAATTGTGGGAGGTTAAATGAGTTGATTCTGGTAAAGTGCTTCTAATGGTGCTAGGCGTGTGATAAATTCTCAGTAAACAGTGAAAATGTTAGTCGTTCAGTCATGTCCGACTCTTTGTGACCCTGTGGACTGTAGCCCACCAGGCTTCTCTGTCTGTGGAATTCTCTAGGCAAGAATACTGGAGTGGGTAGCTATTTCCTCCTCTAGGGGATCTTTACAACCCAGGGACTGAACCCAGGTCTCCTGCATTGCAGGCAGATTCTTTACCGTCTGAGCCACCAGTAAACAGTGGCCTTCCGTATTTTTATTCATGGAGCCCTTTGTGGCTCACTGGATCCTGGAAGGTGAGAGCTGGCAGGGCCCTTAGGTACCTTCTCTGTTTTACTGATGGGGAAATGGAGGCTTGCAAGGGGGAGTGATTTCTGCAGAGGGATTAACCTCTTAGGGGCAGGACCAGGACTGGTGGGCTGACTCTTGGCTGTTGCCTGCTACACCCACCCACACTCCCTGCATCTGGCAAGAAGACCCCAACCCTGGAGCTGATGAAGTCCAGGGTTACCCACCCACCCGAGTACAGTGGGGGTGGTAGCTGCTCCTGGCACACCTTCTGTCGCTGGAGGTATACCCTCAGATGGCAGATGGCCCCAGGAGTAGTGGAGGGTTCACTGTTCAGAACAGTTGGGCCAGATGCCCTTTGAGCCCCAACATCTTGAGTTCTAGCCCTGCCCCAGGTTTGCTGTGTGACCTGGGAAACCTCTCTGGATTCCGTTTCTTCCTTTATGAATGAGGGTGGGCTGAGATGTACACAGAGGCTATAAGAGCTCAGATTCTGGGACTGGGCACTTTCTTGCCTGGATCCCAGACGAGAGGAGGTGCCCCATTCATCTCTGTACTCCAGATTTGATCAAACTGCCACAAGTTGGCCAAGAGAAGGTAGTAAGAGGGTGCGATGGGGCAGTGATCAATGGTAGAGGAAGGGAGGATAGTCTGAGGCTGGAGGCCCTCCAGCTCGCACTGGTAGAGACTCTTCAAGTGCCAGTTGGGGCTGTGCTGGGGCACTGCCAAGGGCTGACTGCCCATCTTCTCCCTGCAGGACACACCCCACCCTCCCCTGCCCACCCCTGCTGGCCAAAGGCCAAGTACTTTGGGGAGCAGGAAGCCTTCTGAGTGTGCAGACAGGCAGAATCCTGGCTTGGAGACTGTCCTCTGAGCCCACCCTGCACTGTGCCTGGCCCCAGGGTCAGCAACTAACTGTACTCCAGATTTGATCAAACTGCCACAAGTTGGCCAAGAGAAGGTAGTAAGAGGGTGCGATGGGGCAGTGATCAATGGTAGAGGAAGGGAGGATAGTCTGAGGCTGGAGGCCCTCCAGCTCGCACTGGTAGAGACTCTTCAAGTGCCAGTTGGGGCTGTGCTGGGGCACTGCCAAGGGCTGACTGCCCATCTTCTCCCTGCAGGACACACCCCACCCTCCCCTGCCCACCCCTGCTGGCCAAAGGCCAAGTACTTTGGGGAGCAGGAAGCCTTCTGAGTGTGCAGACAGGCAGAATCCTGGCTTGGAGACTGTCCTCTGAGCCCACCCTGCACTGTGCCTGGCCCCAGGGTCAGCAACTACGAGCAGAGATGAAGGAAGAGAGATGTGTCTTGTGCTGGATCCTTGGCCATGGGCACAAGTTGTACCCATGCTGAGGGCCCACCAAGAAGTGCCACCAGGAGATCAGAGGAGAGAGCTGTTGTCACCCCCTGGGCCAGGCAGGGGTGGCTCCCTGCTGCCCAGGAGGGATGGGAGCTGGGTATGGTAGGATGGGGAAAGTTTAAAGAGACAAAAGACTGTTAGATAGTTGCTCAGTCAAGGCCAACTCCTCTGTCCATGGGATTCTCCAGGCAAGAATACTGGAGTGGGTAGCCATTCCCTTCTCCAGGGCATCTTCCCAACCCAGGAATCAAACCTGGATCTCCTGCATTGCAGGCAGATTCTGAGCCACCAAGGAAGCCCTTAAAGAGGCAAAGAAGTGAGCAAATGGGGCAGAAGGGGGAAGGCACCTGTTTTGGCAGAGTTCCCTGGGAGGGTTTCTCCTCCACTCAAACCACTGTCCACCCCAACAATGGTCCCTCCAGGACACCACCAGGACCTCCTTCCCATCACCCTAAGCTGCAGGGCTCTCAGCATGAGTGCCCTAGGATAGTGGCAGCCGTTAATGGGGAGATAGTGAAGAGGTACAGCTGAGGGCCAGCGGCAGCAGTAGACAAAGCTGAGTGAGGAGCTATTGGGCTCTGGGTCCTAGTCCCAGGCTTGCCACGCACTGGCTGTGCAACCTTAGCTTACTTCACCATTCTGGGCTTCAAATGGCTCTGTCTCTGGGGAGGATAGGTGATTACATGTGAAGGTGCTGAGTGCCTGGTTAGCACATGAGCACGAGGAATGACAGCTGCCTGGCTCCAAAGCACAGGAGGCAGAACGTATCTATTCTGGTTCTGCCATAGCTTGCAGGTGATCTTGGAGAAGCCACACCCCAGCTGCAGGCCTCAGTTTCCCCATCTGTTCTATTGAGTTTATATTGCCTTTCCTGTTCATATAAGAAGTCAACAGCAGAAAACCTACCTCAGACACAGGAATACTGTGAGGTAATTATGTCAGTAGTGGCATGGACTCAGGCCTCAGGGGCCCTCTGTGACCCTGCCAGCCTCTAGCTGGGGGCCCTCAGGTCAGGAGGCAGGCCTGGACCCAGTGAAACTGTCACTGTGGACACCAGGCTCTGGCTCTGGGGGGAGCCCAAGTGCTCTTACTCCGGGGGCCTCTCTTCCTGCCCTTGGGCTCTGGGATAATGGGGGTCTGCAGGGGCCAGGCCCTCACTAATCCCCTATTAAAACTTGAAAGGGACCAAGGAACCTCCAGAATAAACTCATTAGCTTTTATGGGATAATAAATGGATCCCATTATATTCTCATTCTCCCTATGCTGGACCAGCTTAACCTCCAGAGCCCCAAGGGGCAGGCTCCCTGCCCACTGTAACCCCTAGACTCCCCCTGTACCCACCAGCAGGCATGCTCCCCACAGCTGAAAGCTGGTGCTGCCACAAGTGGGGATCAAGCCTGACCTGTCTGAGGACTCTGGAGCCCCCCTCCCTGTGCCGATCTCTGAGACCAGCAGGCCCCTCCTGCCCTGGCAGAGGATGGGGGGCAGGGTGGCAGAGGGGCCTGTCTCTAGTTGGCCGCTAAACCAGGAGGACCCCACTCCACAGATGAAGAAGCAAATGCTAGGGTGGGCAGCCCCCAGCTCAAGTCACACAGCTAGTGAGAGATAGATGGGGGATTGGAAGCTGAGGTTTTTCTGTCTGGAGCAGAGAGATCTGCAGAAACAGTAGCCCTAAGCAGGCAGCCCACCTGAGCCTGGTGCAGCAGTTTCCCCAGGTCTACACTGCGGGAAGACCACCACCTGGGACTTCCCTGGTGGTGCAGTGGTTAAGATTCTGCACTTCCGATGCATGGGGAGGGTTCCACCCCTGGTGGGGGAACCTGCCTGCTGCCTGGGGCGGCCAAAAGAAAAGACTACCACCCTCCCCCACTGCCTCCAAACAAACCGGTCCTAGCTCCTCAGCCCACCCACGCTGTGACCCCTGGCAACATCCTGGGCCTCACTGAGCCTCGGTTTCCCCATCTGTCAGACAGGGACAAAACGCTACCCCTGGAAGCTATGAAGAAGAGTCCCCAGTCGTCATGGGCTTCCCAAATCAGAGACGAGCACCCCGCCGCATTTGAATCCCAGTCTGTGGCGGTGGAGGATGCATCCCGACCCCTCACCCGCCGTGCAGTCCCCACCTTCACCTCGCTGGGTTCAGGGGAGATCGGGCCGGGGTCGGCGGCTCTCCCTGGGAGGACTCGGCTGGAGCCTAGAGGAGGGGCCTTCCAATCCCAAGAGGGGCCACAGGGGGCGGCGGGGGCCGGGAGGCGGAGCGGGAGAGAATCCACTGGGGAGGCATCCTGAATGGCTCATTAGTGCCGATGAAAGCCTTTTTTCATTTCGTCTAAATACTTTAAACAGGGCTCCCTCCGATGTCTATTTGCATAGCTTAAGAGCTAATGCGGGGGGAGGGCCCAGGCGGCCGTGGCGGCGGGGCCACACCAGGGCTGGGGGCTGCCGGGAAGCTCGGGCCTCCGCCGCGGGGAGCGGGGAGCGGAGGAGGTTTTTCCCAGCTCCCGCCCTCGAGAGCGGGGGAGGGAGCGGCCGCCCAGGGAGTCGTTCCTGTGTCCAGGCACCAGGGGGACCGGGCAGCCGGGGGATCCTGCGGGGCTGTATGCCTATGGACCGCTGTCCCCCAGCTCCATGCCGGCCTTGGAGGCGGCGATCCTTTGCACCATGTGGTACAATATTATCCTCCTTTAACAGATGACAACAACCCTGGCATCCTTGAGGTCACACACACTGCTACACAACAGGGAACATGGTCCCCCAGGAAGGAGAGGGTGGCCTCCCCGGGCCAGCCTCTCCTAACCCCAAAGGGCAGCCCCCCTCGGAGTGTGGGCTCACCCTCGGCATCCCCACCACCACCCTTCCCCCCAGAAACCCCTGCTACTTAGAACATTACGATTCTCATAAAACCTCTCCAAAGTGCCTGTTTTTAGCTCAGGACACAGTGGTGACTGGCCTGGGCTCCCTTGACTTTTAAGTGGCAGAGCTGACATTTAAACCCCGATGCCTGTGTGACACGGTGTCCCCTCCCTGTGAAGCAGTGTCCTTGGCTTCCAGGCTCAGATGCGCTTCGGGCACAGAATGGGGCTCCCTGGGTACCAGCCCAAAGGCCTCCGGGGGGCCCAGCTCAGCTCAGACTCAGCTTAGGTCCCAGGTGCCAGAAACTGTGGCCCCAGCTCCACCTCCAATCTGCATCAGACCGTGGACAGGTCCAGTCCTTTCTCTGGGCCTTAGCTTCCTGTACTGGCTAGATGACTCTCTGCTGGGGAGTACCAGTCCCCTCCTCCTGTGAGGCAGACTGATGTCCTGGAAAGACTAGGGCTTTTGAACCAGATCAAGGTAGGTTCAGATCCCAGCTCCACCACTGTGCCCCAGGCAGGTTGTCACCTTACCTCTCCAGGCTTCCAGTTCTTTTCCAGTAATGTGGAAATAAGAATCTCACCTCACAGACTTGTAGTGTCACATAATCCAAGATCTGGGGATGGCCTAACTCAGTGTCTGGTATGCATTAAGGTACCTGAAGAGACTAGGCATTTGGCCCCCGACACCTGGTAACCCACCCCAGTATTCTGCCGGGAAATTCCCATGGCCAGAGGAGCCACAGTCTATGGGGTCACAGAGTCAGACATGACTGAGCAGTTAACACATACCTCCCTGTATCACACCTTCTTTGTCGGCCTCTATACCTTTGATCTCAGTCAGCCCAGGCAGAGAGAACCCCAGGAACCTGGCGAGGGAGGTCACAGGGCCAGAGGCTTCCATCAGAATCAACCAGAGTGTCTGGAGACGCCCTCTCCGTAGAAATGGCTTGTCTCCCACAGATTATCCTACCCTCTCTGACAGTGGGGAGCACCCTCAGGGACCAAGCGGCAGCTGATTGTGGAATCAATTTGCTCGTTTGATATGCTATCTCCATTTCATTTAACCAAGTGCTCAGTCCCCCCAGATAACACAATCAGTGCAATTGACAGTGACGGGAGGTGCCCATTAGCTCTGCTCCATTGCCCAGCACCCACCTGGCAGCCGGCGGGAGGAGCCGTGCCCACTCTGGTCCCTTCCTGAGACAGAGGCATTCCCTCTCCCAGTGAAGATTCCTGCAGGCGCCCGCCCTGGGAGACTCATCTCTTCTTGGGCCACCCTGGAAAGGGACACCGGAACCCTAAGGCTCCAGTCTGTGTGATGAGAAAGGCTCTTCCTCCTTGTGACATGCTAAGATTAGTCTCAGGTCACCTGGCAAAGACAGTGTGACATCTGGGGGCTGGGCAGAGAGTAGTCCTGTCCTGGCAGGTCACAGGCACTCCCTGGACCCTCCACCACAGACTCAGATGAAAGACACAGGACACTGGCGGACCATCTGCTCCAGGGGGTGTGGGCCTGGCTGCGTATCTAGTTTGGGCACCGCGTTCAGTGTCTGGTACAGAATGCCAAGGCACAGATGGGCTGTTTTAGTGAGCGTCCTGAGAAATAGGGGTTGGTCCTGCTTTGTCAAGGCTTTGGGCCCCCAGACTCCTCTGACCCAGAGCAGCAGAGAGCCCTCGGACCTGCAGCCACCTCCCCCAGCCCAGTTTCCTCCCTCCTCCCAAGTGTCTAACCATCAGAGCTGCCATGGTCTCCCGAACAGAATGTAGGCCATCTGCTGCACCCTCGAGCCTGCCAATCCGCGGGGTGGGTGTGGAACGACAGCCCCACCATCGGATGTGCAGAGGAACCAACCTTCTCCTTGCCGACTCTGTTATCTCACCCTGGCTGTGTTTCTCTTCGAGTCCTCATGCAGCCATTTTGAGAGTTGTTCAAATCAGAATATCTTCCCAGCCTTCTCGAAACGGGCAAAATTCTCTGTGAAGTGTGTCTGGAGCCAGCATCCATTGACCTTTTTTCTGAGAGTCTAGGATCTGAGGAGCCTGGTGGGCCACAAGGAGGATATGCAGCATCTCTCCAGCTATGATGTGGTCAAATAAGTCAGTACAGTCAATAGCATAGCGACCTCAGACCAGGAACAACACACACGTTTCTCCTTCTTCCATAGCCTATCTAATCAACTGGCAGTGGCTGCCAGCATAACTGTGTTGAGAAGGATTCTGAAGTCCCATGTGGCCTCAGCAAGAAATAATCAACATCGGTTAACAATGTCTGCCATGGATTGGGGGTGACATGCGGATGACCCTACTTTAGACCCTACCCTAGATGGATCCTGGCTTGTGCCCAAAAAAAAGATAAAGAGAATTCAGAAAGACATAGCAAATGGGAAAGGGAAGCAATATTATCTCAGTTAATCCTATAAAAGAAACCCCATCTTACAGATGAGAAAAATTAGGTTCAGAGAGTTTATTTGCCCAAGGTCACACAGTCCCATGGTGACAAATTTGAAGTTATATCTGCCTCACTCCAGAGTTTAGCTTGTATTATTCTATTCATATTACTGTTCTTGGGGGACAAAAAAGAGCAAGAGAGACAAAAGAAATGATTTTATGGAAAGTGAGAGAAATAAGGTGCAATGGGACCCTAACAAAAAAGTCGTCATGAATCCATGAAGGAGTCTAAGATAAAATCCCAAATATGTGAAGTAATTTCTGAGACTAATGACCAGCGATTTCATTGAGAACAGAAAGTGAGCTGAACTCAAGGCCCTGTAATCTCAGGCAGAAAAGTCACGGTGACTGCACTCTTCCTAAGGGTGTCATCTCTGACCTTCAGTTGACTGGTGGTTGACTTTGAGCAAGTCATTTCCTTTCTTTGACCTTGTTTCCTCATCAGTAAAAGCAGGCCTTTGAACTACATCAGGGATTGGAAATATTTGTTCAACATGTGCATCTGAGGTGTCAGGCACGGCTCACCTAGACTGCTATGTTAAGAAGGATTCTGAGGCCGAATCTGAGAACAACCAAGAAATAGTGCAATGACAGATTAGCCTTCCAGGTGGTGCTATTGGTGAAGAATCTGCCTGCCAATGCAGCAGACCTAAGAGACCTGGGTTCGATCCCTGAGCTGGGAAGATCGCCTGGAGAAGGAAACAGCTACCCACTCCAGTATTCTTTCCTGGGAAATCCCATGGGACAGAGGAGCCTGGCAAGCCACAGTGGATGGGGGTTACAAAGAGTCAGACACAACTGAGCACTTGTCAGCAGCAGCAGGTTAGTAATGGCAGCCTCTGGTGTTGGTGGGGGGAAGAGATCTCTTATGTGCCATCCTTGAAGTGCGTGTTATCATCTCACTTTCAGCTCTCAAACTCGATAGCTCCAAGATTCTCAGCCATGAGGACGCTCCCCAAGGCTCTCGGTCAAAAAAGAGATGGGTCTCCCACTGCCTGGACTGGGTGTGCTGCTGCTCACTGTGGGGCAGGAGGAGAATCTCTGAGCATTTGTTATCATTTCAGGATTCTCCTTGGAGGCCCCCACGGAGGGGGAAGGGCAGGCCCCAGGCCTGGAGGAGACGGATGGAGAGTTGACAGCGGCCCCTACACCTGAGCAGCCAGAACCAGGCGTCCACTTCGTCACAACAGCCCCTACCCTGAAGCTGCTTAACCACCACCCCCTGCTGGAGGAATTCCTACAAGAGGGGCTGGAGAAGGGCGAGCTGAGGCCTGACCCACCTACAGCGAGTCCCCTGCCCCGCCTGGCCAACCAGGACAGCCGCCCCTCTTCACCAGCCCCACTCCAGTCATGGCGGCAGCACCTACTCAACCCCAGTCCAGGGAAGGACCTTGGAGCCTGGAGTCAGAGCCCCCTGCACTTCGTATCACAGCTGCCCTCCCTCCAGGGCCCAGCATGGCAGTGCCCACCCCAGGCCCAGGGGAGAGGCCCAATACCACACCCCCTAGTGGAGCATGGACTCCAACCCCAGAGGGTCCTGGAGACATAGGCAGGCCCTGGGCTCCAGGGGTCATGTCCCAGACCACAGGGCTCGGGATGGAGGGGACAGTTGCCACCTCCACGGCTTCAGGGGACGATGAGGAGACCACCACCACCAGCACCATCATTACCACCACCGTCACCACAGTCCAGCCACCAGGTCAGTTACTTGCTGACTCAGATCCCCATCTAGAGATGGGGATGGAGAAGCTGGGGGCCCTCTGGATTCCTCTCTCTGTGTCTCTGTGCTGGCCTGCCTTGCCCTTTGGCACCAAGGGCCAACCCACAGGGAGCATGTGGACTGGAACCAGACCCAGGTTCAAATCCTGACTGAAAGCAACTACCCCAGGCCTTGGGGCTTCCCAGGTGGCGCTAGTGGTAAAGAGCCCGCCTGCCAGCGCAAGAGATGCAAGAGATGTGGGTTCGATCCCTGGATCGGGAAGATACCCTGGAGGCGGGCACGGCAACCCACTGCAGTATTCTTGCCTGGAGATCCCCATGGACAGAGGAGCCTGATGGGCTGCAGTCCTTAGGGTCTCAAAGAGTCAGACACGACTGAAGTGACTGCATGCACACCAGACCTTAGGGATTTTATCTAACCTCCCTGAGCCTCTTCTGTAAAATGGCAATAAGAAGACCCACCTCACTGGGTCACTGTAAGAACTGAGATAAGATTGCACACAGTAGGTGCTCAAGAGAAGGTGGTACTCTGCTTTCAACAGGGTAATAGTACTCCCAAAGAGTGAGTGCATCACATACCAGACACGCACACACACACGTACACGTGGGGCAGCCATAGTTGGACCCAAATGCCAGAGCTAAGTTTAGCTTATGTCTCCCCCTGCCTTTCAGGCCCTTGCAGCTGGAATTTCTCAGGCCCAGAGGGCTCCCTGGACTCCCCCACAGCTTCCAACTCACCCCCTGATGTCGGCCTGGACTGTTTCTACTACATCTCCGTCTACCCTGGCTATGGTGTGGAAATCAAGGTGAGTGACCTGGATCTGGCAGAGGAAAAACTGGGGCTAATGTCTTATCTTTCCAGGAAGGTGCTGGTTACTGGGGGGAGGTGGCGATGTGCCAGGTCATCAGTGGGAGAAGGGGCCTAGGAGCAGGGCCGGGTGATGGGCCTAAACCGTGGTTGGATTCTGCCCTGTGCATCAGGAAGTGGAGAGCTCCTGTTCCCACTCAGCAGTGCTGAGGCTGGGAGGGGTGGCAGGAGGGGCAGGTGTGCCCATTGTCTTCCCCCAGGGGTTTAATCAGGAGCTCAGGGGAGCCCAAGGAGGGCTCTAGCCATGGATGGGCAGAGGATTGAGTGAGTGTCTGAATCCACGTGTCTGAGTCAAAGAGGACTAGAGTGGCCTGGGTGGGCCTCTGAGAGCCATGGAGCCTCACTCGCATGTGTATTCACTCACTCGTTCCCTTCAGCAAATACCCTCTGAGCAGCCCCTCTCGGTCAGCCTCCTCTGCTGGTTCCTGGGATGTGAAGGTGGAAAAGACAGACATGGCTGCACCATCCAAGGTGACCAGCTGCTGGGGGAGTCAAAGCTAGCGCCCAGCCCCCTGCCCACTGCCTTCCTGCACCATCTCACCCCTCCCCTGGTGTGAAGTGTTAGTCGCTCAGTCGTGTCTGCCTGTTTGCTACCCCATGAACTCTAGCTGCTTCAGGCTCCTCTGTCCATGGGATTCTTCAGGCAAAAATACTGGAGTGGGTAGCCATGTCCTTCTCCAGGGGATCTTCCCGGCCCAGGGATCAAACCCAGGCCTCTTGCATTCCAGGGGTATTATTTACCATTTGAGCCACCGGTTCTCTCTTAATCCCCAGACCTGAGCCTTAGTTCCTCATGGCTGCCCCACAGGTTCCACATGCTCCAAACCCAATTCTTCCTTTTTGTTCCCCTAAACCTGCTTGACGCTCTACACCTATCCTCAGAGACTAGCCCCAACTAATCAGAAACCTAGAGCAGCACTCCCACGGAATGTTGTAGACAGCATCCCTGGAGCTGCACAACCAGAGCTGTGCAATCTGGACCCTTCCCCCTCCCTCTTCCCTGAGCCCACCAACTCATGCCCGAGTTCTATCACCATGACACTCTCCCAAACTCAGATCTGCTTGCTGCCCCCTCATCCCAACCACCACATGGTCCAGCCTCTGTCATCCCTCCCCTGATGATATAGTGGCTGCCTCACTGGTCATTCTACTCATACTTGCCCCCTCCTACCCTCCTCCACCCACACTGCAGTCATTTTTCTCAAATGAAATCGATCCTACCTCCCACGTCTTCCCCAAGGTCCTCTGAATCAAGGCCAGTCCCTCTGGGCCCATCTCTAGCCATTTCCTCCCTTGTTCTCTACTCTTGCTTTGCATTAAACAGCTTACAGCTAATGAACAGACCAAGCGCACTTTCACAAGCTCCTATTGCACCTGCTGGTCCGTTTGCCCAGAAGAGGCATCCTCCTATCCCTTCCCTTAGGACTCTAATCTGGCCTCACTTTTTTCTGGGAATTCTCTCCTGATCCCCAGAGCTTGGGGTATCTCCCATCCTAGCTCATTGTTCTGTCTCCAATGGGTGTGTTTATAGCTGTGCACCTCCCCAGCTAGACTGTGAGTTCCTTGAGGGGTGCCTTGAAATACAGGGCCCAGACTGGCTTCTCCATGGGCTGATTGAATGAAATGGACCAATGAATGGAGGAGGGAAGGAATGAGGTGACATTTGATGACTCTGGAGACTGAATGGAGGTGGAGAGGAGAGGCATTCAGCCCAGTAGAGGGAATCAGGCAGGTCATGGAGGAGCCAGGGAAGGGGCAGAGGAGGAGTCCAGGCAGGGAGCAGGGCACCACCGCCTGTCTCCCCTTCTGGCCTGTCCCTCACTCATCCCAGAGCCCCTGGATCTGGGCTGAGAGGCAGCTCATCTGTCCTGGAGCAGCACCCTCCCCTCTGGGGAGGGCAGGTCCAGGTCTCTGAGCCAGACCCTGAGGAGGGGGCACCTTCTCCCACCCCTGGTGGGCCCCTCCCCTTCTTTCTGTAACAGTTTGGTCTTGTCCTGCCAAGCCCTGTGCCCCTCACTCTGGTCTGACTGGGAGGGTAATTAGGACAGTCATCAACACCCCCCACCCCCAAGCCATTAGCTCTCAGTGCCGCTTAATTAAGGTAATTAATGTAACATCATCACCTAATGAGTGGTGGCACCGGCTGTGGCTCACCGGGTGAAAGGCGCCAGCTGCAGGTGTGGGGCAGGCAGTGGCGGGGGCAGATGCCAGGCTGGCTGCCCCCCTGCAGGCCTGGGCTGGCTTTACCTGCCCCCCAAGCCTACCACCCCCACTGACGCCCACTAGGCCAGGCTGGGCCGCTTCCTGGTACTCTCCACAGTGAGGTGAGATGCTGCAGGCTCTGCCTGCCCTGGCCCTGGCCCAGGCATCTACCCCACTCCGGATACCCACCCCCTCACATAAGCCATAGGAAGCCCCATGTCTGTTGTCTGGTTCTGCCACAGTTTTTTTTTCATCAGATGCAAAAGCTGTTACCAGGCAACCTTGAGAGGAAGACCTGCCACAGCCCTGGATGGCTGTCAAGACATGTAGCAGACAAATGCTGGCCGCGCCCTCTACTCCCCTACCACTGGGCAGAGTCCTTGGGGACACTGTCAAGCTGATGGGCTGAGACAGAGTCTGAGGCCACGGCAGGGAGGGCCAGGTGGGGAGGGACACAGAATCAGCCAGTGCTGAAGCAGGATTTAAGGTTCTTCCATGGCTGGCTCCAGCCACTTTGGCTCCTATCCAGGCCTCCTGGGAGTGCTACACAGGCCACTTGGGGACCTGAAGAATTACTGACACTGCAGACCGATACCCAATGGATGTGTGAAAAACAGAGGCCACCAGGAAAGGGAATTGCCCAAGGTCACTCCGTTAATCATCAACTGATGTTTTTTGATGAATGAATTTGTTCCGCAAATACAGATCGAGCAGTTACTACGTGCCAGGCTCTGTGCTGGGCGCTGGGGACACAGATCTTCACAATTAGTGGGGGAGACAGAAATAAAAAATGATGACCACCATCAAAAATAACCCACCACCACAACCAATGACCATAAAATGCACAGTACTGTTGGGGATGGGAGTGGGGAGCACAGAGGACCATAGGAATTCTAGGATGGGGCACACTCCTTCATCCAGCAGTCAGAGTAGGAGGATTGGTCAGGGAAGGCTTCTGGGAGGTGACGATACCTACTCTGAAGGCTGAAGGATGAGAGGCTGGCAGCCAAGCCTGGGGTGGGAAGGACAGGTAAGGCAGACTAGCCCTTGAAGCCTGCCCTGGCAATTTTGGACAGGTGACTTTATTGCAGAGGAGCAGGAGGTGGGCTTCAGGGCTTCTCGATGGCACTTCTGCCAGAGGCTAGGTCAACATAAAATGCTCTCCTGCTCAGAGCTGGATGTTGGGCCAAGCCATGCTGGGCATTGGCGGCGAGATGAGTGAGACTGTTGGCACACCTAGGAGGCAGCCCACTGCTCCTTTAGGCTTGTGGCTTCTCCCCATCATGGGCAAGCCCCTGCCTACCCCTCCATGAGTTCACAGAGATGGTTCACACTAGGTGAAAGGGATGGAATCCCGGCAAGGGGGGCGGGAGGAGCCACAGGACGTCTTAAAGACCCATAATTCACAGCCCTGCACTGGTCAGCCTGGCACCATGCTGAGCCCCTGCCATGTGCCCAGAGTCCTGGCTAAAGACTGGGGCCCTTGGCAAGACCCTTTCAATCCCCTCTTTGTGAGGAACAGTCTCAGGGTTCTAGAATCTCTACTGGCCCAGCTCCCCATGGCTCGGACCACTTCCCTTTAGGGTGCTCCTTGTGCCTTCTGAGAGTGAGGGTCTGAGCTGCCTGTAGGAAGAAGGCCAGGGAGGAGAAGCTTGCCTGTTTCGACCAGGAGTTTGGCATGGGGTTAGGCTCTTTTTAGACAGATCCAGAGAAGCCCCTTCAGACGAGTGGGCTTGAGCTCTGTAGCCCACGTGGGTCCCATTTCCTCTCCAGGCAGCCAGTCTTCCCTGAGGGCTCCAGGCCTTTCTGGGCCTGGCTCACGTCTCTCACTGTGCTTGGCATTCCAAGAGCCTTCCCACTGCCAGCCCCATCTTGGCTTGACGGCTGTCTGTACCATCTGGAGCCTGGGCACAGCTGCCCACCATCCCTGCCCTGGTGCCCCGAGTGGCCCCTTTGGAACACTGCTCTCCCAGGCCAGGCCAGCTGCCAATCTGATAAGCAGAGGCCCCTATCCTCCCAGGCGAGGACCAGGACTGATGCAGGCATGCATGGTGGGGCAGTGCGGCGAAATTCCTCAGCGACCTCTTCTTTCTTGGCTCTAGGAAGGCCCATGTGAAGGTGGGGGGTGGGGGGGTGTCACAAGGGAGCAGCAGGTCTAGCCCCATGGATCTAAGCCCTTCTTCCCATCCCTAAAGCAGACCCTATGCCATCAGGGTTTGCAGACAGGCATCAGTTAAGACAAAGGCATAGAAGCGATAGGACTGGGCTCCCAGTCCTGCCTTTGCAGCCCATCTCTCAGTCAGGGGGCTAAGCCCCTGGCCTCGAGGCCTCTGTCCCCTTCTGTGAAAGGAAGTTGAACCAGATGACGTAAAAGTGTCCTCCACACCAGTCCCTCTTGAGTATGGCTCCTTTTCTGGCTGAGAAATTCCCTCACAGGTCAGACTGGGCGGTGGCACCTCAGGCCCTTGACCCTGTTTCCTGCTTGCTAGCAGCTGGCTTCCTTGGTGGCTCAGACAGTAGAGTCCTCCTGCAATGCAGGAGACCCGGTTCAATCTTGAATCAGGAAGATCCCCTGGAGAAAGAAATAGCCACGCATTCCAGTATTCTTGCCTGGAGAATTCCATGGAAGGAGGAGCCTGGCAGGCTACAGTTCCTGGAGTCACAAGGAGTAGACACAATTGAGCGACTTTCACTTTCAGAACCTGGGCCAGGGAGAGGGTGGCTCTCAGGTATCGTGCCTCTCAGGCAGAGCCCTGGCACAGCTGAGGTGAGGTGGCCCATAGCCCAGATGGGGCCCGGGTCATTCCAAAAAAGGGGAAGGAGACTGCAGATGTTCTGCCCACTCTGTGCTGAGCCCATATAGGTGGGATCACAACCCCAACTCACAGACGGAACTGAGACTCAGAGAGGTCATGTGACTTGCCCAAGGACCTATCAGCTAGTCAGTGACGGAGCTGGGATTTGAGCCCAAGATTCTAGAGCCCCTGTTCTTCCCCTGGCCCAGAAGATTGGCCTGTTCCAAGAGGGAGTTCAGCTGGGAACAACTGAAAAGCTCCATCTGCCACCCCTTTCCTCAGCCCAGCCCTGCCTGCTCCTTTAGGACCCCCACTGGAATTCTCCCAGTGTGTCCCAGGGGACAGAGGCCTGGGATATGTGCATGAAGGCACAGCACTGGACCAGGAAGCAGGAGTCCTGGCCTGGAGTCCTGGCTTTGCCTCGGCTTCACTGTGTGACTCAAAGAGGACCTCTCAACTTCTCTGATCACAAGATTCCTTTCTCTATAGAGTGGAGGTAACCACAGCCTCCCTGCCTCATTTACTGAGGTTCTGTGAGAGCTGAGAGAATAATGGGAGTGAAAGAGCTTTGAAAACTGTAAAGGATCTCATGGGAAGAACTGTGATTCTACTACTGTTGGAGTGAGGGAGCACGTGGACACGAGGGAACACGTGTGTGGACATGCATGTGCCAGCTCATGTATTTTAGGGAGTAGTGTGCACACAGTGGATGGCGCTAGTAGTAAAGAACCCATCTGCCAATGCAGGAGACATAAGAGACGCGGGTTCGATCCCTGAGTCAGGAAGATTCCCTGGAGGAGGGCAGTGTTCTTGTTTGGAGAATCCCCATAGAGAAGAGCTTGGCAAGCTACAGTCCATAGGGTCGCAAACAGTCAGACACGACTGAAGTGATTTAGCCGCACGCACACACGTGCATGCAATGGGCTTATGTCAGAGTACACACATGGCTGTTGGTGACCAGGAAAGTGCAGTGGAGCAAGGGATGTGGTCCGCCTCTGGGGGTGGGACTCAAGTGCTGGGGGAGGGGCTTGCACGAGTCATCCCTGAGCTCATGGCCTGCCTCTGCAGGCTTATACTCAGGTGACAGTGTGCAAAGCCTTGTGGCACGATCCTGCCTGTGAGTCATAACATTAGAGTGTGTTCTGGAGACTGACTGGCAGCTTCCATGGGGACAGAGAGGCCAGGCAAGGATGACAGTCTGGGGTTGGCAGAGGGCAACCTAAATCCTCCCCATCTCCCATCCAGGAAGGAGTCAGGACAGAGTCAGCCCCCTCAAAGCAGCCCTATTTCCTTCCTTGAACTGACTGCCAGTCTGCGGGAAGCCAGGAAGGGTTAGACAGCCCAGGGTCCTGTGGAAATTGTCCTCGCCTCCTCCTGCTTCTGTCTTCCCTGGCCTGGTCCCTAGGTCGCCTCCTGTCACTGGCTAGGGGTGTGGGAAGACAGCCCTCATGAGCAGAGCTGACATTTCAATCTATCTCCTGAGCTCTTCAGATGCCTGCAAATTACATCAAGACTTCATCACCCCCCCTTGTCCAACACCCAGCCCTGTCTGGCCCCTGTCAGGCCTGGCCCTCAAACAAGTGACAAATTACATCCGGCCATGGTGGCAGGCCTGCAAGTGGGTGCTTGAAACCCAAGGGGCCAGCACTGCCTAGACAGCCACTGGGAGAACAGGGTGCCTTCTGGATAAGAGCCCCGGGTAATCAGGCCCACTCCATCCCATGCTCTCATGGCAACCCTACCACCAGGCCAGCTTTGAGGGAAGCATGCCTTCCCCAGATCAGAGAGGGACAGAGGTCTCAGCTCTTGGTTTTTCCAGCTTTACAGGCTTCTGAGAGCTTCCCAGGTAGCTCAGTGGTAAAGAATCCAACTCAATGCAGGAGATACAGGTTCGATCCCTGGATGAGGAAGATCCCCTGGGAAGGAAATGGCAACCCACTCTAGTATTCTTGCCTGGAGAATCTCATGGACAGAGGAGCCTGGAGGGCTACAGTCCACGGGGTTACAAAAGAGTCAGACTCCACTTAGCAACTAAACAACAGGCTTCTGAGGAGGAAGACAGCTCAATGCCTTTAAAAAAATCCCAGCCTAGCCAAAAACCACGTCCCTGATGAACCTGACAGACCTGGGGCCTGGGAATAAAGATGTCTAGAAACCTGTCTGCAGGTGACACCCCCATGAGGCTGGGAGGGAGGGAGCTGCCTTGGCCTCCAGCTAGGAAGGCTCTTGTTACTTAACACCTGTGCGACCTTTCCAAAGCTCCTTAGCCTCTCCCAGCTTCTGTTTACTTAAGGGGATTTTACCACCTACCTTCCTTATAGAATTGTGGTGAGGATGAAATAATATTTCATCCAAGGTTTCACGCATGGTAGGTGCTCTGTGAATGATAATTATTGGTATTGCTGCTGCTGTTGCTGGCTAAACAGCAGGGTCGGGAACTGGAAGCTGGGGTCAGAAGGGTGTTTAGGGGAACTAGGGAAAGTGCTAAATTCATGTGTATTTCTCTGCCTTCGCTTCCTTAGCAATTTCCCTGCAGTGATGTCATCCCTTCCTCCTCCTCCTCCTCCTAGTACCGCCCCGCCCCCTGAAGCACTCTCAGACCCACCTGCTCCAGCCTCTCTCCCGCAACAGCCTACAACCCCTCCACTCTCCCCTAGAGGATTCCTGCTGCATGCGTTCATTCCCACTTAAGGCAGAATTATATGCTGCCTGGCATCTCTCGATAATTACAGATTCCACGTGTGTGAATCTTGTTTGCCCAACTCGAGAATCACAGAATCTCCAAGTTTGAGGGGACCTCCTCCAGCCTCCGCCTGCTGCAGGAATTCCCTGAGGACTGTCCCTGGCAGATGGTCCAGCAGCCTCCACCCAAATGTGCCCTGAGCTGCTCTTGGAGGAGCGGCACTTCCGGCCCAGCATCTCTGCCTCAGGCCTTCTCTTCGCCTCTAAGATCCCCCAGGTCTTTCCTCCCAGGGAGGGGGGTTCTGCAGGGCACCTCTGCTCTCAGCACCCATAGTCTGAAGGGCTCAGAGCCTAGCACAGCTCTGTCCTCGGACCTCGCTGTTCTCAGCAGCCTCTGGCGAGTGATATATATCCAGCGACCCGCCCATTCACCCTTTCCACACATATTTATTGCAACTGGCCAGTGAAGGGGATGTGTGCGTGCTAAGTCGCTTCAGTCGTGTCTGACTCTGTGCAACCCTATGGACTGTAGCCCTCCAGGCTCCTCTGTCCATGGGATTCTCCAGACAAGAATACGGAAGTGGATTGCCGTGCCCTCTTCCAGGGGATCTTCCTGACCCAGGGATTGAACCCATGACTGTAATGTCTCTGCATTGGCAGGTGGGATCTTTACCACTAGCTCCACCTGGGAAGCCCCAGTGAAGGGTACATTGTGACCCAAAATGCTACCTTTAGGCTTTAATAGAGGACAGGTGGGGAGGGCCTGAAGTAAAGGAACTGACTGTCCTGGCTTCAGAGGCAGAGGATGGTGGCCCTGAGACCTGAAAGAATGAGCAGCTTCAGCAGGAGAGGAAGAAGGGCAGACGTTTCCTAGGCAGGATCCTGGGCATGCAAATGCCTAGAGGAGGGGAGTGAGCATGGCCTGTGGCTGCAGTGAAGGTAAGAGGCTGGCATAGCTGCCGAAGTCAACAGTGAGCTGGGAAGTTTGGACCTTGTCTTGTGGACAATCTGAAATCACCAACAGCTTTGGGTAGAAGAGAGACATGATCCAGTGAGGGCCAGCCAGGGCCCAGGAGACAAGTTGGGAATGAACAGGGTGATGGTCAGGCGGGAAACAATGGAGGGCTGGGGTGCTGGCAGTGGTAATCAGAGCCAAGACAGAGATGGAAGGGTGGAGAGAAGGAGTCAACTGGAATATTGGGACATAAGATTAGGAGGGATTTGGTGACTCGCGGGATGCTACTTAACTAGCCCAAGTGGATAATCCCCGGAAGTCCTGCCCAAAGCAACATACTAGGGACCTTGGAAAGGTCTGCCTGCAATGCGGGAGTCCTGAGAACCTGCATCAGGAAGATCCCCTGGAGAAGGGAATGGCAACCTGTTGCCTCTCTTGCCTGGAGAATTCCATGGACAGAGGAGCCTGAGGGGGTACAGTCCATGGGGTTGCAAAGAGTTGGACATGACTGAGCAACTAACACTTACACTTTCACTTTGGAAACTATGTTGATCAGTGCCTTGGAATCACAGGGGAAGTCTTGTTAAAAAGTGTGTGTTCATGTGCTGTCGTGTCTGACTCTTTATAACCCCATGGACTGTAGCCCACCAGACTCCTCTCTCTGTGGAATTTTCCAGCAAGAATACTGGAATGGGTTGCTATTTCCTATTCCAAGGGATCTTCCAACCCAGAGATCAAACCTGTATCTCCTGCGTCAGCAGGCGGATTCTTTCCTACCAGCACCACCTGAGAAGCCCCCTTGTTAAAATTCAATGGATGATTTAGCAGATTACAGGCAGGGTCTGAGAGTCAGCTCCTGGGTGGTGCTGAGGCTGCTGACCCAGGGACCGCATTTTGAGTAGCAAAGATTCACAGTAGGCCGTTTTATAGATGAAGAAACTAAAGCTCAAATAGTCGGCATATTTGTCCAAGATTACATGGTTAGAATTAGGTCCCAGACCTCTGGGCTCCTAATCCAATGCTTCTTTACCAGACCATACACTCACCTGAACTGAAACCACTCACCTGAGACTGGGACTTGATCCCATCTCAGTGCCAGGACTCAAACCCATCTGAAACCCGTGATCTTCCAACTGAGGTCACATGCCTGGTTTCAGAACTTAATGAAGGTCAGGCTCTTTGTGAATCACTGCAGAAGGAATTCAGCGAGAGTTAAAGTGATAGGCAAGAAGTAGATTTATTAATATAGGATTTATTGTAAGAGATGCAAGTGGGCAGGTGAGGGAACTCTGCCCCGAGGATTAAGTAGGCTACAATTTTATAGTCAAAGAAAAGTGAGGGAGGGAGAAGACTGCCTTCTTTGAGAAGATGTCAGGCCTACATCACTAGTTGCTCCTTCATATTGGGCAGGAGAGTGTGTGATCCTATGAGGTCAAACTAGGATTATCATTGTTGTTGCTCACTCACTCAGTGGTGTCTATTTGCGACCCCATGAACTGCAGCACACCAGGGTTCCCTGTCCTTCACTGCCTCCCAGAGCTTGCTCAAACTCATGTCCACTGAGTCGATGATGCCATCCAATCATCTCATCTTCTGTCGCCCCCTTCTCCTGCCGTCAATCTTTCCCAGCATCAGGGTCTTTTCCAATGAGTCGGCTTTTGGTGGACAAATTGTTGGAGCTTCAGGTTCAGCATCGGTCCTTCCAGTGAATAGTCAGGGTTGATTTCCTTTAGGATTGACTGGTTTGATCTCCTTGCTGTCCAAGACACTCTCAAGAGTCTTCTCCAGCACTGTGGTTCGAAAGCATCAATTCTTTGGATTATCGTAGCACTTATTCAAAACAGTAGAAGGTTGTTGTTGTTTTTTTCCCCCTTACCTAATGGCCTGGGGCGTGTCTCAGGCTTTTTATTTATGGCTGTATGGTTAAGCAAGCCTGCTTCATTTCACGATGTTCCAGTAGCTTTCTTGAGTGATCATTAACTTACAGTGGTGTCCCAAAGTTTCCTAGGTTTCCCCGCTCTATCCATAGTCTCCTACTGGGACTTCTATAGCTACCTGTTTAACGACCCTATTCTAATCCTATCACTACCATTTCTCCTCTGGGCAGACTCTGTTTCTGTCCAATCCTTGTTTGACTGAATGAAGGCATGGAGCCCAGAAGGATGCTCCAGGGATTGAAGGACTAAGGATTGGAGTGATGACAGAGGGGCCTGTGACAGACAGGAAATGATCAGAAGGGAGGGGTGTGGTGTAAGACCAGGCTGAGCAGTCAGCAGGGGCCAAGTGGGGCAGGGACCCCAGGGCCACAGCAGAGAGCTCGGGCTAGATACTATGGTCTTTGTGGGCTCACTGGAAAGTCACAGAGGATTTAATAAGAAAGCACCATGAGCAGCCACAGATCAGGGCTATTCACTGGCTGCAGTTCAGATAATATTGATGTAGAGGGAAGAGTGGGGTAAGCCCTGCAGGCAGAAAGGCTGGCAGGAGCCTGCTGCATTGGTCCAGGTGAGGACTGTGGGGAGGTGGGCAGTGAACAGAGCTGGGGGCCAGTTGACAGGATGGAATGACTGATTGGATGTGGAATATGAGGCAGGAGGCAAGATGCTAGTTTCTAACTTGGGTTTGCAGATGGATAGTGAGGTCACTCCCTGAGCTAGGGAGCCAGGAGAGCTGCTAGTTGAGGAAAGAGAAGAGGGTGGCTCAGTTTGAGGCAGACTGGGTGAGAGATGCCTGTGAGGCAGCCAGCAGGGGATTTTCAGGGGAAACTGGGCTCATGGGTCTGATGTTTAAGACCCCACCTTTCTGGCCAGGCTCCTGGACACCACCTAGTTCAACTCACCCACTACACCCTCACTTTACAGATGAGAAAATTGAGCCTCAAGCAAGGAAGGGACAGGAAGCATATGGTGTAGTTGAAAAGTTTTGGAAAACAGAAGTGAAGTGACAAGAAAGTCGTTCAGTCGTGTCCGACTCTTTGCAACCCTGAGGACTGTACAGTCCATGGAATTCTCCAGGCCAGAATATTGGAGTGGGTAGCCGTTCCCTTCTCCAGATGTGTTTACAAATCCCACTTCTACTAATCTTTGGGTGCGTGCATGTGTGTGCTCAGCCGTGTCTGACTCTTTGCAACCCCATGGACTGTGGCCTGTCAGGCTCCTCCGTCCATGGAATTCTCCAGGCAAGAATACTGAAGTGGGTTGCCATTCCCTTCTCCAGGAGGTTCCCAACCCAAGGATCAAACCTGTGTCTCCTGTGTCTCCTGCATTGGCAGGCAGATTCATTACCATTGCACTACCTAGGAAGCCCTATAATCTGTGACCTTGAATAATATGCTTAATATCTCTGAACTTCAGGTCCCATTCCACAGGGTTACTGGGGAGGTAAAATGAGCTTTCCTGCACTGAAGGGGCTAGCTCCAGGCTGGAAGCTCCAATGCCCAGGGGGCACTGAGGACTGGCCCTGCCTTGGGGCCTGCGGGAGCCTGAGAGCAGCAGGGCTCAATCAGTAAAAAGAAGCCTGACCCTTCTGCTTTGCTCTGTCTATCCCACGGGCAGGTCCAGAACATCAGCCTCCGAGAGGGGGAGACCGTGACCGTGGAGGGCCTCGGGGGGCCTGACCCACTGCCCCTGGCCAACCAGTCTTTCCTGCTGAGAGGCCAAGTCATCCGCAGCCCCACCCACCAGGCAGCCCTGAGGTTCCAGAGCCTCCCACCCCCTGCTGGGCCTGGCACCTTCCGTTTCTACTACCAAGGTAGGCCTGAGGAGCTGAGGGCAGGACCAGTCTGGACTGGCTGCCCTATTGGGGGTCTCTGGTGCTATTACAGCCTGGGGGGAGCATGGAAAGGCTAGTAACATACACTGGGGTGAGTATGGCCCATCTGATACCTCCAGGACATTCCCTCCTCCACCTACCACCCACCAGAGAACTCGTCCCGAAGGGGGACTGACACAGAATCAAGTAGCCCCGGCTGTGCCCATTGCCACTCATTCGTTCATTCAGTAAACTTTTCCTAGGCATCTGCTCCTTGCCAGGCCTGTGCTGGAGACTGGCAGTATTAAGATCCAGCGTAGTCCTTGCCTTCAAGGAATTCAGAATCTCCGCAGCAGGTAGACACTTAACAGAAGCCTGCTTCCCAAATGCAAGGGGGTCAAGGTCAAAGGGGCTTGACAACTGACCATCTAGAGGTCCTTACCTACCACCCTGGCCTTCCTGAACTGTCTCACCCACCCTGGACCTGGCCCATGTCCCAGTCAGCTCAGAATACCTCTGGAAATCGGAGAGTGGCATGACGTAATAGGAAAATCACAGACTCAGAGAAGGGCAGATCCGCGTCTGAATCTCCTTCCCCCTGGCTATCAACCTTATGCAAGTCATTTGACCTCTCTAACCCTCTGACCTCTTTTCCTCCGTTGTAAGTGAGACCAAAACGCCGAGTCCACAAAGCCATGGTGGACAACTGCTTTAGCACTCATTCATGAGAAAACCGGAAACTATATTAAAGAACTGGCAGGATAGGAAAGGGAGGAAAAGCAGCTCTGTCCCTCTCCCACTAGGATCCCTCCTGGCCCCTTCTTCCCCAGACACTCTCCTTGATCCCTTGATCCCTTGCACTGCTATGTCAAGGTAACCAGTTCAGCCTGGGGAGTGCTAATAGGGAGATAATTGATGAGAACAATTGCCTTGATCACTAGGGACCACTTCCCCACTCCTCTGGAGATGGGGATGCTTGGTCCTCCCCCTAAGAAGTACCCATACCTTCCTGGCCTCTCCACCTAAACTGGGGGAGCAGTCTGGTGTGGCAATAGGGAGCCTCATGGTCATCAGGGGTTGGCCAGGGGCTTGTCGGAGACAAGGGACCAGCTTGCCTTGAGGCAAGGGTGACATCTCGGCAGCCCAGCCAGCCTCCCTAATGGCTCATCAATCCTCCCTAGCAGCAGGCATAATTTCACGCCACGGTAACCTTCTCGGTAGCTACAGATTCCTTTGCACAAATCCTCGGACCTTCTCTCTGTTGGGCCAGACAAAGGTGGCTGAAATGCAGTGAGGTGGAGGCCTGGTGAAGGGTGCGGACCCCAAGGAGGGGCTGGGAAAGCTGGCCCAGTCCTGCGTCTTTCTCAGTTCCCAGAAGCCCTCCCTCCTCGGCCCAGTTTTTGTCAATGATCAGCTCTTTCCTTAATGAGTGTAATTCCCCTAATTATAGGCTGTAATTAGCCCTGATCCCAGAGATGGGAACAGGAGGAGTGTGCGCTCATACGCGCGTCTCCCCGGGCTGGAGAAAGAGGGTGCCAGAAGAGGGGGTGAGTGGCCCCGGACCCACAGCCCTGCCAGAGCTGTCCAAGAGAATGTTGGAGATCATGAGGCAGGGGTCTCATCTGCAGAACCAAGTTCCAGCTCCCCTCCCACAGCCTCAGGCAGGGTGAGGAAGCAGAGGGCCTTCCAGGCATCCCCCTCCTCCCTCCTGAATATTCCTGGCACAGGACTTGGCCCCAGAAACAGATGCCAGGGAGAAAATAGCTCAACAGATTGCAGTGATGCAGGCTCCCCGGGAACAGTCGTCATGGCAACATGAGGAAGCTCGTCCTGGGAAGCAGCACTTTATCCACCATGGAGTCTGGGGGCTTCATCGTCTGCCCCGAGCCTCCTGCTCTCACCTCACACCAGCCCCATTTCCTAATCTGTGAAAGTGGGGGGTCTCTGTTCCAAGAGTTATGGGGTAGATGGAAATACAAGTGCTGAGTATGCCATCTGCCTCATGACCTAGACTGCCCTGGGTGTCATTCCCCCTCCATTCTGGGTAGAGTGTCCCATCCCACCCCAACCTCGGGTTCCTCCCCAGATCACTGTGAGTGGCCACCCTGCACTCCCACCCAGGGCAGCCTTGGTTATTACTCCCAGGTTTCTCTGATTCTTGAGCCTGCATTTCTACTTCAACTGGGAAAGCAGGTGGGAAAGGGGAGATAGAAAGCAAGTGGGCTCCAGAGCCAGGAGCTTCAAGCGCCCACTCTACTACTTACTGACTGTGTGATCAGGCCAAGTCCCTCCATCTCTCTGAATCTTAGTTTTTTCCTCACCTGAAAACGAGTTAATCACCCCTAGCTTCCTCCTAAGCATGTTATGGACATCAAGTAAGAAGAGTGTGAAGGCAATTTTCTTTTCTTTTTTTTTTTTGGTTATGCTCCGCAGCATATGGTATCTTAGTTCCCCAACTAGGGATCAAACCTGTGTCCCCTGCATTGGAAGCGCAAAGCCTTAACCAGTGGACGGCCATGGGAGTCCCATGAAGGCACTTTAGAAGCTGGAAGGTGCTTCCTTTCCTATGCAGATGTGAGGTGCTTTTATTAATCAAAATTACAAACAATAACAGCATCTGGTGCTGTTCTGTGCCAGGGCTTCTCTCGTGGCTCAGATGGTAAACAATCTGCCAGGAGTGAGGGAGACTCTGGTTCTATCCCTGGGTCGGACAACCCCCTGGAGAAGGAAATGGTTACTTACTCCAGTATTCTTGCCTGGAAAATCTCACGGACAGAGGCTATGATCCATGGGGTTGCAAAAAGTCAGAGAACTAAGCGACTAACACTTTCACTTTCCCTGCCCAGAAGTATTAGTGAAGGTTCAAATATGTAAGGTTCAGACACTGCCCATATATTTTCTCAGGTAACAACAGAATGCAGGGTGGGTAACAAGGAAATTGAGGCACAGAGAAGTTAGGTAACTTGCCCAAAGTGGCATAGCAAGGAGAGGATCCTGTGTTCAAACCCAGGCAGTCTGACCTCAGAACCCACCTCCTGAGCACTGCCCCCGTACAATTGCCAATCACAAGCCACCACTCACTGGCCGTTTTTCTAAGAACTCTGTGAGAGAGGGATAAGTAGGAACGATCTCCCCTTTTCACAGACCTAGTAACTAAGGCCAGGCCAGATAAAAATCACAAAACTAGTGATGACTCAAAGGTAAAGAATCTGCCTACAATGCAGGAGACACAGGAGACACGGGCTAGATCCCTGGGTCAGGAAGATCCCTTGGAGTAGGAAATGGGAACCCACTCCAGTATTCTTGCCTGGAGAATCCCATGGATCAAGCAGCCTGGTGGGCTGTCCATGGGGTTTTGCGTACAGTCAGATACAACTGAGCAACTAAGCGTTGGCATTGACATTGTCCTGGACCCTGGTCTGCCCAGAAGCAGCCCTTTCTTATATTCATACAAAGACACATAGAGGCTACTAGAGTTCCTGCCTGGACCTCACTTCCCATCCTCCTAGTGCCATCAACTGAGGGTGGGCCTCCTCCACCCCCAAGACCCAGGAGTGGTTTCTCGGTCTAGACGGTCCTCATCTCTCCCAGCACCCCAGGGTTTTCAGGCTCCATAGCCCAGACTCTTCACTCAGCCGCTCTCCTTGACCCCTCCAAGGCCTTCTTCCCTACCTCTCAGCCCTGGTCCCCATTTTTAGCTAAGGCCCCAGCTTGACACTGGATTGGGATTGCTGGGTTGTTTTATAGGATTTGCTGCCACCATTCGGTCATATTTGGTATGACACTTTCAAAAGTTAAGTTTCCCAGGGCAACTTGTTCCTCCCACAACTTCCCAGAGTTGCATCCTGCTTCCCCATCCGGGACCCCTCCTGTTTTTCAAAGTCCACAGCCCTTGTCATCAAGGTTTTTAGCATTCCTCAGTGAATACCGGGAAAGTTTTTACTGTTTGACTTTGGTATTTCTTGCTGTAATTCATCTTTGTCCCTTGCAGAAAAAATAATATCAATACCTCACATCAGTATAGGCGTTTCACTATTTCGAGAGCGTTCACATCTATAAGTCATTCAGTACACATTTCTTGGTTCCAGGGATACCAAGCTGAATAAAATACTCCCCATTTATTCTCACAATAACCCTGAAATTGGGCTGATATTTTGAACCTCAGTTAACAAATGAGGAAACCAGGATACAGAAAGGAGATATAACTTGCCTGGAGTGTCAAAACTTGGAACCCAAGGCTCCAACTTCCAGCTCTGTGCTTGCTCCAGCCCAGGCTACCAGAAATATCACTGACATCTTCTGGGGAGGGGATCAGAGTCTCTTCTGGAATTCCTGATGCTTCCTCTGACACCTCGAGGCAGGCTGGGGCAGGCCTCTTTTGCCCTGGCTATGACTCAGCCCCTTCCACACACACACACACACACACACACACACACACACACGTCACCCATTCTCTCTCTGCAGCCTACCTCCTGAGCTGCCACTTTCCCCGAAATCCAGCTTATGGAGCTGTGACTGTCACCAGCCTCCACCCTGGAGGTAGTGCCCGCTTCCACTGTGCCACTGGCTACCAGCTGAAGGGTGCCAGGCTCCTCACCTGTCTCAACGCCACCCAGCCCTTCTGGGATTCTCAGGAGCCAGTCTGCATCGGTGAGTGGCCCCTGGGGACTCAGTGCCAAACATGGAAGTGAGGTGGGGGCTCATTCCTGCTCTCTGTTGCGGTCTGGCACCTCCATTTGCTCTCCATAAGGAGCCAGAAAATGGCCTCACACCTCAGTAGCATTCACACAACCTGCACTTCTTGAGCACTTACTGTATGGAGGCACCACAGGTATACTGAGTGGAATTAAACAGGGACTGCGCCCACAAGGAGCCCACAGTTCTAGGAAATGAGGGAGGAAGACAGCCCCTGGGTCACTAACTTCCAGAGCAGGAAGTTAAAATTACGGATGAAGAGAAATTGTGGCCTGGAGTGGGTGGAAGCTGTCGTTCCTAGCTGGGTGCCTAGGAGGCTTCCTGGGGGAAGTGGCTTTGAAGGTTTCAGTGGAAGGAACAGTGTGGGCAGTGAACCCGAGGTGACAAAGGGAGGGAGCGTTTTAGGGACACAGAAAACAGCCAGGTTTGGCTGAGGCCTGAGACATGGGGAGAGGGTGGTGGGAGGGCCTTGAATGTCAGGCCAAGACACTGGGTGGAGAGCCGTTGACATTTTGTGAGACGGGGAGGGAGGGGTTCAGAACTGTCCCTCAGGAGAGACAGGCGGGCGGTGTCTGAAAGCTCACAGCCAGCCAGGCAAGAGGGTTTGAATTTAGACAATGACTTTGGGAATGAAGAGGTTCCAGAGATCCCGACAAGGGAAAGAGGGGACGTAGGAGACTCCTAGGTTCTGGTCCTGTGTGATCGGAGAGTCTCAGATTGCTGCCAGTGAAGAGGGGCTTGTTGACAGAGGGAGATGGAGTGTTTTGTTTGCAGGGTGAAAGGCATCTTGGGGTTTTGATATTTATTTCATCCTATAAAGTCTTTCTGGGCATCAGGCCAAAGTGGGTGTGAATAAGCCAGACGTGGGCTCTGCCCTCAAGGAGCTCTCTGTTCGACGGGAAGACTGGAAAGCAACTCAGGAAGTTCAGGGCAGATGGTGCTGTGACGGGGCAAACTCAGGGCACCATGGAGATCCAAGCCGGGGGAGTAGGGGAGAGCTGCTCGAAAATGAGGAAGGAGGTCAAACAAGCTTCCCAAGGAGAAGGCAGGGAAGGGTGACGGGCAAGTCAGAGCTCCGGCAGTGGAATGGATTCCTGGAACAGCACATGCAGAGATGTAGAGACATGAAGTGGCATGCCACAGTGAGGGCCGGCGGGGCATGCCTGAAGAAGACAGTGGACCGAGAAGCGCTGCAGCCGAGCCAAGAGAGACGGCTTTACAAAGGGTTCGAACCCCCTCCAGAGCTTGGACTTTATCTCGAGGGTTACAGGAAGCCACTGAGGATTTAAGTGGAGGATGGGGCATAGTCAGATTTCAAGGGCAGTGCTGTTCCAAGACCAAGCAGAAAGGCGAGTCTGTCATCTCTGCAAAGAAGCAGAGAAGAAACTCACCAGCACCCCTTCCCCGGGAGCTGTATTAGGTTAAAATACTCTTCAGTCTGAACACTTGGAGACAAAGGCACTGCGTCTTGGCCAGGGTGGCCTGGTCTCTGAGAGCTGGCAGAATCCAGAGCTGTAGGTCCAGGAAAGGAAAGTGCTACCGGGGACCAGCCAGAGTCCTATTGCCTGCGACTTCTTCGCTGGCCCAATTTAACTGCCAGGGGCTTGTGGCCAAGTAACTCAGCAGCCCTTGGTGATGGGGAAGGGCGAGCTGCCGAGCCTCTGCTAAGGAAGAGGGGGCCGTCCCGGGCCAGAGGGACCAGTGCTGGAAAGGGGTCAGCCTGTCAGTCAGGACTACTTGACAGTAGTAGTGATGCTGACTCAAGACTGTCTCCTAGCTAACAATGCCTGCTACAGGCACAAGGTTTGGAGGTGAAGGGCATGCCCACCAGGTGTTTGTCATCCCTGAGCTAGTCCTACTCTCTTCTTTATAGTCATTCATTCATTTTATCCAAAAAAATATTGAATACCAACTCTGTGTCTGGTTTGAAAAGACCTGGCCCCTGCCCTGGAGGGCCTAGTTAAGGGACATATCCAAAAATTACTGGTTTAGGAAGCTGATCTGAGACAGAGGCAGCAGATATATTCAAGAAGGTTGGAGCCCTGGGAAGGGGAATAAAGTTCACCTGGGGAGAGGAATCAGGGAGGGCCTCCCTGAGAAGCAGCAGTGAGGAAAGGTGACTCACCCAGGGCCACGTGGCTAGGCAGCCGCAGATTCCCTAGTCAAGGGAGTTGCACGTGAATGGTCCTGGAGGTGTGAAAGGTTAGGAGGTTGGCTGCCTGGCCGCAGGGTCACAGGGGCAAAGGATTGACCTCCAGAGCCGTGAAGGCAAGCTCCCTGCTGCCCCGGGCAGAAGGCATGGAGCTGGGATGGGCGGGGAGGCTTGCTAGGCCGTCTAGGACCCAGCCGGGGGCCAGCCCACAGTGCGGCCCGTCTCACAGCTGCCTGCGGTGGAGTGATCCGCAACGCCACCACTGGCCGCATCGTCTCGCCCGGCTTCCCGGGCAACTACAGCAACAACCTCACCTGCCACTGGCTGCTTGAGGCTCCCGAGGGCCAGCGGTTGCACCTGCACTTTGAGAAGGTTTCCCTGGCTGAGGATGACGACAGGTGAGGGGGTGTCCTGGTGGGATCAGAGTGCCTGGCCTGGTAGTACCCTGCCGGAGGGATGGTACCCAAGCCTGGGGCCTCACCCCACCTAACTCAGTGACCAGCCACGCAGCTGCCGCTCTCGTGGCCCAGGCTCATCATCCGTAATGGGGACAACGTGGAGGCCCCGCCCGTGTATGATTCCTACGAGGTGGAGTACCTGCCCATTGAGGGCCTGCTCAGCTCCGGCCGACACTTCTTCGTGGAGCTCAGTACTGACAGCAGTGGGGTGGCTGCTGGCATGGCCCTGCGCTACGAGGGTGAGCCTGCTGGGGCCTAGCCAGGGGTGGGGGTCTCCAGCCCAAGGTATCTTCTCACACCCTCCCTCTCTGCCTCGATTCCCTCATCACTCCTTCCAACTCGCACCTTGCTCACCTGCCACCCAGGTCCTCTCTCCTTACTCATCCCCTGAAATCCAGGATTCTACTCCATCTTTGCAGGAGACCCCTGCCTGGACCCAGGCCCTCTGGTCCAAGAGAATCAGTTCTCTAGAGTTTGAAGAATAAAAATATCCCCCACCCTTACGAAAGAACTCTGCAGGACACACTCTAGCATGTGTTCATTAATTTATTAAGAAAAACCAAACATGTATTGAGCGCCTTCTGTGTACTAAGCACAAACTCAGCACTGAGAATACAATGGTGATGGCCTCCTGAGTATAGATGCTCTGGGATGCTCCGCTCCCTGTTCCAAACCCAGACACACATCAGTTGTCAGGAAAAGAAAGGTCCTGGGGATGGAAGTAGGATGACTGCCCCATGTTTGCCCCGGTCGTGCTGAGCTGGGCTGGGTCCTGTGGTTTGCAGCCTTCCAGCAAGGCCATTGCTATGAGCCCTTTGTCAAATACGGCAACTTCAGCAGCAGTGCACCCTCTTACCCTGTGGGGACCACCGTGGAGTTCAGCTGTGATCCCGGCTACACTCTGGAGCAGGGCTCCATCATCATTGAGTGCGTGGACCCCCACGACCCCCAGTGGAATGAGACAGAGCCTGCTTGCAGAGGTCAGTACGCATCAAGGGCTAGGCCTTCTGGGAGCAGGGTGGACACAAGGGAGCTGGCCACAGGACCTGGGACCATGGAGCCTGGTGACACATGTGATTGAAGCTTCCCCTCCACCGAGGAGGAGGTGGAGGATCCCAGCAGTGGGCAAGCACTCCTGTGGACAGGAAGCAGCCCCAGGACATGGCACTGGCTGAGGGTGGGGTTGGGGGTGGAACGCCGAGGGGATGCGGTTCCCCTGCCTTCCAGCCGTGTGTAGTGGGGAGACCACAGACTCGGCCGGCGTGGTGCTCTCCCCCAACTGGCCAGAGCCGTATGGCCGTGGGCAAGATTGCATCTGGGGTGTGCATGTGGAGGAAGACAAGCGCATCATGCTGGATGTCCGAGTGTGAGTGCCCGCTGGGCTCGGCCAAGCCACCTCCTGGGATCTGGGGCCCTCTCTCAGCCAGCCCGCCCTGCCTGACGGTTCCCCTCCACAGGCTGCGCATAGGCACGGGTGACGTGCTGACCTTCTATGACGGGGACGACCTGACAGCTCGGGTCCTGGGCCAGTACTCGGGCCCCGTGGCCACTTCAAGCTTTTTACCTCCATGGCTGATGTCACCATTCAGTTCCAGTCGGACCCCGGGGCCTCAGTGCTCGGCTACCAGCAGGGCTTCGTCATCCACTTCTTTGGTGAGCTTGCTCCTGCCCTGCCCTGCTGGGGTTGGGGAGGTAGAAGCGATGCCAGGTGCAGACCCCCAGCCTAGGCAAGTCAGAAAAGCCAGGGAGGTGGGGAGTCTGAGCGCTGTTATCTGATTGGGGGAAGCTGGGACATTCCAGGCATCACCTTTGGGAAGCTAATCTTATTCTCCATCTCCCCTGAGGGCCCAGTGGGAGGAAGCAAGCCTCTGCTAAACTAGGTAGACAGTGGGGAAGAACTTCCTAATAGAAACAGGGAACTGAGGAAAGGCCTTCCTTGAAGTGACAATTTTCCCCCACCCTACCTGGCCCCTCTCTCAGGGCTAAGGAATTTGCCAACACGCTTGGGAAGTAAGGCCAAAGTTTAGATGACAACCCTGGAATCCAAGAGACAGGCAAGAAGGAATCCCTGAGCGGGAAGGCATGATCGCTGAGCCTGCCCAGGCCAAGCCAGGCCTGGATGAATTGGCAGGAACTGGAGTGCCTTCGAGGGGAGGGAAGCTAGCACAGTCTCCCTTGGGTGCTGCTGAGGGCCTGCATCTTGCTGCCCCCAGAGGTGCCCCGTAATGACACCTGTCCGGAGCTACCTGAAATCCCCAATGGCTGGAAGAGCCCGTCGCAGCCCGAGCTGGTGCATGGCACCGTCGTCACCTACCAGTGCTACCCTGGCTACCAGGTGGTGGGCTCCAGTGTCCTCATGTGCCAGTGGGACCTCACCTGGAGTGAGGACCTGCCCTCATGCCAGAGAGGTGAGTGTACCTGTTCCCCACGCTCTCCCCAGTGCAACCTACAAGCCTCTCTCCCGGATTCTGATCCAGACTCTAGCTGTTATTAGCTGATAGTCATAGCCTCGGTTGCCTCATCTGTGAAGTGGGATCATACCTTCTCACAGGGTTATCACCAAGTACTCCAAGTTTTCCATTCCTGGTATGTGACCCATCAATGTTTGTTGATTCTGACGAATGGGGAGAGGGACAAATGGAGAGAGAACACCAGCACAATGGTAGGGGCAGATAAATAGGGGTGGAGCCCTGTGCTGTGAAGATGTTGGCAGGCCTAGAACAAAGCCAGTATGCACTGGTTTTTGTTGAGTTCTACTTGGGCCACTTCCCTCTGTCACTCCCTACCCTCAGTGACTTCCTGTCGTGACCCTGGGGACGTGGAACACAGCCGACGCCTCATATCGAGCCCCAAGTTCCCCGTGGGGGCCACCGTGCAGTATATCTGTGACCAGGGTTTTGTGCTGACGGGTAGTGCCCTCCTCACCTGCCATGACCGCCAAGCCAGCAGCCCCAAGTGGAGCGACCGGGCCCCCAAATGTCTCCGTGAGTGTCAAACGGGGAGGTGGGAGGATGCTGCCTCTGGCAGCTAGGGGCCTGGCACCCTCACTGGGTCCTGTCTGTTTTGCAGTGGAACAGCTCAAACCGTGCCATGGCCTCAGCGCCCCCGAGAATGGTGCCCGCAGTCCTGAGAAGCGGCTGCACCCAGCGGGGGCTACTGTCCACTTCTCGTGTGCCCCTGGCTATGTGCTGAAGGGCCAGGCCAGCATCAAGTGTGTGCCTGGACACCCCTCACATTGGAGTGATCCCCCGCCCATCTGTAGGGCTGGTGAGTGTCATACCATCTGCTGAACCTCTGCCTGGCCCACGGGGCTGCCCTGGCAAAGATGTCAGAGGCCAAGAACCAAAACCCCCTGCCCACACACCCCCACCTCTTATGCTATTCTTGGTTTCTCGGGTGTCTGCCAGATCCTTTTGACCTGGTGACAAACTCTGGGGTGGGCTCCCCTTGGACAAATTCCTCCCCATGACCAGCCCACTCCCTGCCTTTGTGGTCTGGCTCTTTGGGCTCACCCACTGCCTTTGGCCCTCCCTTCTTATCCTAGCCTCTCTGGACGGCTTCTACAGCGGCCGCAGCCTGATGGTGAGCCCCCAACCTCCTCGAGGGTCAGGGAAATAATCTCCCTGCCCCTTGTTCTCAGAGCTTCCAGGCTGTGGGCTACCCAAAGAGGGAGGGCAAAGAAAGAGAGACTAACAGGGGGCAAAAAGCCCCTTCCCCCGCCCCCAGCCAGCTAGAGGGAGCTGGTGGCTGGCTGCCCCTGGGCAGAGGCAAGAGGACACGGGACTCAGGCAACAGGGCCCTCTGCCCCAGCCCGATCCTCTGTGCTTTCAGTTGCCAAGGTGCCAGCTGCCTCCAGCACACTGGATGCTGCTCACCTCGCAGCTGCCATCTTCTTGCCGCTGGTGGCAATGGCACTCTTGGTGGGAGGCGTGTACCTCTACTTCTGCAGGTGAGTCCGGCTTCCCTGCCTGCCCTGCACCCCTGACTCACTCCCGCCCAGCACTCCTGACTCCTAGGCTTCTCTGCTGCACAGGCTCCAGGGGAACAGCCCCCTGCAGCTGCCCCGGACACGACCCCGCCCTTATGACCGCATCACTGTGGAGTCAGCGTTTGATAATCCAACTTACGAGACTGGAGTAAGTACCGAGGCCAGGCTCAACACCCCAGTCAGGACCCAATTCTGTGCTCCCTTGGCCAGGTACCCCCGCGGGTCCTGCCAAGCCCTTTCACTCTTTCCTTTTTCCTCGGGAAGGTGGATTGTGGACTAGCAAGCCTTTGACAAGTTTCCAACTCCCAGAAGTCTCTTTCCTTTGCAGGAGATGAGAGAATATGAAGTCTCCATCTAGGTGGGGCGGCCTGGGGAAGCCGGCTCCGCCCTGCATCCCAGTCCAGCAGCAGAGCTCTCAGCTTCCTGCTCCCTTGCCCTCCACCTCCTGTACATACCACCTGGGAAGAGATGCTGCCAGTCCCTCAAGAAGTTGTGCGCATCCCGCCTGCAATACCCACCGGGGCCTATTTTCTTGGGACCGCTGCCCACTTAGGGCCCTTCCTTGGGTCCAAGTCAGGGGCATCTGCCTCCAGGCCAAATACAGCTGGAGTACTGCACCAAGAACCAGCGTTCTCCTGACCCTCTCTCAGGCCTGGGACCTGTGGGCTGGAATTCACAGGCAGGGTGGAGTACCTCCCTCCACGTGACCACCCTCCAGCCCTGGCCTGCAGCAGCCATGACATGACAGTGGCGGAAAGTGTGCCAGGGTGCTCCTCACAGGGCCACTGCCAGTGGCCAACACTGCTCTCAACAGTGACCTCTGAGTAGTCCTGGCATGCTGACATCCGTCCCCTGGGGAGATCTCTAGTCTTTCTCTAAGGCCCCAGGAATGGTCAGTTCTGCCTCCTGCCCCTTCCTGGCAGAGGCAATAATGCTAAGGGATCTTAAGGGGTTTAGGGACTCTACCACAAGCTCAGGTTGGGCTTCCCTAGGCCACGCCACTCATGCGCCACACCAAAGCAGGACACTCCCCGCTGCTCTCCTGGTGGCCCTACACCCTAAGAGAGGGAGACCCTCCCCTGACGCCAGTCTGGCTATGAAAAGCACCCTCTTTCCCACCTTCCTCTCCTCCGATCCCAGTAACCTGTCAGGCTTCCCTCCTGGCCACTGCATTTTGGGATAAGGGGAGTGGCAGGCATATTCTAGAGATGTGCAGAGGTCCACGGGTGCAGGAATTTGGCATGGAACAGAGGGTCAAAGCATCCCAGGGAGAGGCCCAGGAGTTGGCTGCAGGCTACTTTGTACATGTAATGTATTATATGGGGTCTGGGCTCCAGTCAGAGAACAATCTTCTATTTCTGTTGTTTCCATTAAAATGGTGTTTTTTGAAAAAAAAAAAAAAAAAACAAGCAATGGCCTGGTGGATGGTGCTTTCTTGGAGGGAAGGGAGGTGGGAGACAAATGGGATGTGGACTTGAGGGCCAGAAGGAATGCTAAACCTACCAACTGATCATCTCCAGACGTTATCAAAAACCAGTCATGGGAATTCCCTGGGGGCCCAGTGCTTGGGATTCAGCACTTTCACTGGACAGCCTGGGTTCAATCCTCGATCAGGGAACTAAGATCCTACAAGCCCATGTGCAGTCAAACAAACGAAAATAAAACGTAGCCACGTGCCAGTGCCTACTGTCCCAACAAGATCAATGTGACAGCTGGCATGTGAAGTGAGAGGCCCCAAGGTTGGTGCCACAGGGGTGTGGGAACCCAGAAACTGAAATGTTCAGCCATCCCAGTGCTTCACGTCCCCTCTTTGCTAGGTCCAGAACCAAAGCCTGGCACAGTCCTAAGTCTGTCCTCAAACCCATTGTATTGCTGAAAAAGCCCAGAAAACCTGACGCCTCTCTTCCTTGACTTCGTTCCAGCTAGCAAGGTTTGAGAAATTGGAATAGGAATCAGAGACTGAGCTCCTGAACGTGAGGCTCTGGTCTGTCTTGGCCTCAGAGAACATCCAGACTGTCAGGTGCAGAGACAATGCAGCCTAGGGGCTTAGCTTCTAATTTAACAAAAGCTGTGTCCATGGACTCCAGAAAGAGGTGACTGAAGAGGATGTGCTCAAGTTTGCCTTGTTTGGTCCCTCCCAGCATCTATGCCCCTTCCCTATGGCCCCTAGAATCTCCTGGGATGTGTTTAGTCAGGCTTGGTCCACATCACACACATCCATGCTTAGACGTGTGCTCTGCATGGCTGCTCTCCAGAATAAGAGCAAAAGGAAGGCAACAGGGAGTTGTGGGCACTCAGAAGCCAGAAGACAGAAATGGTAGCAGCAACCAGAACTTCTAAAGTTATCCAACACGGAGATCTTGGATCACTTATGGCTGGCCACCTCCTGGTTCTACCACAAGCCACCTTGGATGGAGAGGCTCCAGCCCACGCAGAATGCAGTGCCTACATTAGCCACAAGAGGTCACTTCCTAAGGCATGTGTATCCCACCTGCTCTCCTCAATCCCCCTGGCACATCCAGGGCTGGAGCTCTCCAAGGTGGCACCAACTGCTAGCCCCACTGGGCTGACCTTACCCTCCAAGTTCTGAGAGGAAGGTGCATGGAGTGATTAGTTACCCTGGTACTTGTCAACAGAGCCAAGTATTATTTCCCTCATAGCCCATTAATGCCTATGTCTGTTCTCAACTGCAGTGACGGTGTTGATCAAAGCAAATCCTTGCTCTTTGGGCATGTGCCAGTGACTTACTTATCTGCCCCATAATACCTTCAGGCTGACACAGCAGCATGGTTGGGCCCTGAGCTGTAGGAAGGAAGCCAGTAGGAGAGGGTACATAATATACCCACTTCTGAGCATCTTTAGCATGAAATACTGCCTAAGAAGACATAAGGTCCAGCCACTTCTATACTTCTAGCTCAGCCCTTCTCTCTCTGTCCCAGAGCCACTAAGATTTCTTGTTTTCTGAGGCTGGTAGAGGGTAGAGAGGGCTGATCTACATGACATATTCCCCTGCTTGATCAATAAGGCCCAAGACTTTTATTATTCTTCCCAGGCACCAACCGGATCATTAGGAAAGTCAGAAGAACAGAAACCTAAGACCACACACCCACGACTTCACCCTATCCAACTCATCCTCCTTACTATCCCCACCCCAAAGCAGCAACGCCTCTCAGGCAGTTAGTATCCTAGCCTGGGAATTAAAAAAAATATGCTTCATTCTTAGGTCTGCCATAAATTCATAATGTGAACTAGGCAATCACTACTCTTCTCTATGCATCGGGAAACGAAAAGGTTAATACAGATGGTTTTAGGTTTTAAGGTTTTTAAGCCCTTTCCAGTTTTAGGTTTCTGAGAATGCTAAGTATACCTTAATATCAAAAGTGAGCCAGGACACAGCTACCTGGTAACAATGCCAACTAAACGCCTCGTGTCAGGCACAATGATGCCCCTCCCTCCTCCACCGCTTCGTCTACAGTCAGGCAGAGGCAACTGGCCATCTCTGTAGACTGCACCAAGGGGAGGGACGGGCTTGGTGGAGAGCGTGAAGCCCCGCCCAGAGTCCGAGATGAGACCTTCAGACTACAAATCCCAGCATACAGCGGCAGCTCTGAAAGGTATCTCGCTCTTCCCCGAGTCCAGCCTACATTACACTGCATCGCACGCACACGGAACTACGGCTCCAGAATCCACCAGACCCATCGCGATTCTTGCTCCCAGAGTGCAATGCTCTCCCTTCGCCCTTTGGACCTCGGCGCGTTGCAAACTGGGAGCTGAAGTCCACTGCGGGCAGGTAGCTGGGCGTTGTCAGCATTACACTCTTAGCCCTTGGCTTCCTCTTGGAGGGCAGTTTTCAGAGACAGTAACCAAAAGAGGGTGGTGTAGGGCAGGCAGACCTCCACGGTGCCATCGCTACGAAAGATAGGGATGCTCAGGCTAAAATTTACTGCTGGGAGCGGGAGGGAAGAGAGAACAGAAGCCATCCAACCCAACACCAAAACCATCGTTTTCCGTCGCGATGGCTTTTCTTTTTCTCTTTACCAATATGGCGCCTGGTCCAGCCACACCTGACGCTGGACCCAAACAGTCCAGTACAACATCCCTAGGAGTACATGCTGTCACCGACAGCCTACCAGCGCCAGCCAACACCACACTTTGCTCCTTTCTGTTCGCGCCTGAGGACTCCAAGGGCATGGTAGTCTATAACCCACTACCAAAATGGCGAAAGGAGAAGCATTTTTGTTAGGGCCTTCTGGTGACAATACGCTTGCGCCGGAGTCGGCCGTGTTATTGTGGGGCGGGAGGGGAGCATCCGCAACACGCCTGCGCGAGACTAGAGTCCTCTCGTTCTACACTCAAACACCAATGGATGAAGAGCCCCGGTGTTCCTGCGGCTGCGCCGTGACCCTTCGGAGCTTTCCCAGGCGCCTGCGCGAGACCGCAAGTCCCGCCCTATCCTCGCAGTACGCTGGCGCAGGGCTGAAAGGCGGGGCTTCGGCGCTCCAGGCGAATGCCAGCGCGGCTGCGCGCCGGGGGGTGCCCCCTCTCTGCGGCTGCGCGGGAGTCCGGCCGCCGGCTGTCACTGCGGTTGCGCGCGGCGAGCGGCGATCCCGGGGCGCCTGCGCGGGTGGCTTTGCGGGCGCTCGCGGTAAGTTTGCGCCAAGTGCGCGGCAGCCGGGACGCAGACGGCGGCGGCGGCGAGAGCGGAGCCCGGGGACCACCCCCCATCACCCTCCCCGCAGTCACCTCACGTACCACAACCTCACCTAACCTCTCACCCCCCCCACCTCCGATCCCCCCAACCCCGGGATGGCAGCGCCCGCCAGCCTTCCCGGCCGGACCAGCGGTCGCCAGCGCCGGCTCTAGCCTGTGGGACTAGGCCCCGCCGAGGCCTGAGCCCCCCCGAGCCGGGACCCACCGTGCAGCCAG
>SJXQ01001669.1:0-164525 GCA_006408695.1 Aepyceros melampus | reverse complement strand
ACGAGGGATATCTCCTTACCACCACCGTTCCTGACCTTCAACATAGGATAGCTCCTCTAGGCCCTCCTGTGCCTGCCCACCCACCACTCCTCGGGTTTCTCCTCCCGCTGCTGGCCCTGGCCTCAGGCGTGGGTGGCTCCTTTCAGCTGCTGCTCCTGGCCTCAGGGGCGAGGTGGCTTCTCCTGGCCACCCCAGACCTCAGATGTGGGGTGTCTCCTCCCTGCGTCCGAGGTCATTGGTAGCCAGGAGGAGACACCCCGTTTCCGAGGTCAGGGAGGTGGCCGGGAGGAGCTACCCCACATCCGAGGCCGGTGGCAGCAGGGAGGAAATCATCAGTAATGGAAGGAAAAACACACCAAAACTGGAAATAGAAAAAAAAAAACCCTCAGGTGTATTTCAAATAACTAACATAAATCCATGGAAATGTAATAGGGTAGTGCAAGAGAAGTGATTCAAGTTATTTTTGTACCTAGTATTTTGACTTTCAACCCTCAATCTACAGAGGAAAAACTACAACCAAGGCTTGAACCCTTTTTAGTAGGTTTGCTTAGGTAAATATGTGCATGTAGCAATTCTGATGTGTAATGCAGGATTAAGAAATAAATATGCTATGAGGAAACAAGGTCCTCATGGTTGAAGGAGGCAGACACAAATATGAAACGGGGATGGCAACAGAGAACACTGTAAAGCTACTATACACAGAATGGATAACAACAAGGTCCTACTATATAGCACAGGAAACTATATTCAATATCCTGTGATAAACCATAATGGAAGAGAATATAAAAAATGTATTATATATAAAACTGAATCTCTTTGCCATACAGCAGAAATTAACACAATACTGTAAATCAGTTATACCTTAATAAAAAATATTTAAGAGAACATTGTGTAATTATATTGGAATTTTAAGTATCAATATTTATGTTTTCTTAAATAAAAAAAAAGAAAATCTGTTGCCCTCTCCCCACCTTCTGTCCTCTGAGATTACCTGAAAGCAGTAATACTCTAGTATCAATAAGACTCTTAGGGCCAAGGTCTTAGCTTCTAAATACCATTCTCTAAGGCGAGGGTGCAGTGAAGAAACCAAGACTTGGAGAAATTTTTGATTCCAGATCATGAGTAATGAACGAAGCCTGGAAAATCCCGTGCCACAAGATAAGTACTCGATATGCAGGTCAAAAGGAGCCAACCCAAAGCTGGGCAAACCTCAGATAATTTGAGCATCAAAATAAATAAGGATAAGGACTTCCCTGGTGATCCAGTGGTTAAGAATCCTCCTTTCAAGGCAGGGGACGATGGTTCAATCCTTGGTCAGGGAACTAAGAGGTGATGGAATTCCCGTTGAGCTGTTTCAAATCCTGAAAGATGATGCTGTGAAAGTACTGCACTCAATTTGCCAGCAAATCTGGAAAACGCAGCAGTGGCCACAGGACTGGAAAAGGTCAGTTTTCATCCCAATTCCCAAGAAAGGCAACGCCAAAGAATGCTCAAACCACCGCACACTTGCACTCATCACACATGCTAGTAAAGTAATGCTCAAAATTCTCCAAGCCAGACTTCAGCAATATGTGAACCATGAACTCCCTGATGTTCAAGCTGGTTTTAGAAAAGGCAGAGGAACCAGAGATCAAATTGCCAACATCTGCTGGATCATGGCAAAAGCAAGAGAGTTCCAGAAAAACACCTATTTCTGCTTTATTGACTATGCCAAAGCCTTTGACTGTGTGGATCACAAGAAACTGTGGAAAATTCTGAAAGAGATGGGAATACCAGACCACCTGACCTGCCTCTTGAGAAATCTGTATGCAGGTCAGGAAGCAACAGTTAGAACTGGACATGGAACAACAGACTGGTTCCAAATAGGAAAAGGAGTACGTCAAGGCTGTATATTGTCACCCTGCTTATTTAACTTATATGCAGAGTACATCATGAGAAACGCTGGACTGGAAGAAACACAAGCTGGAATCAAGATTGCTGGGAGAAATATCAATAATCTCAGATATGCAGATGACACCACCCTTATGGCAGAAAGTGAAGAGGAGCTAAAAAGCCTCTTGTTGAAAGTGAAAGAGGAGAGTGGAAAAGTTGGCTTAAAGCTCAACATTCAGAAAACGAAGATCATGGCATCTGGCCCCATCACTTCATGGGAAATAGATGGGGAAACAGTAGAAACAGTGTCAGACTTTGTTTTTTTGGGCTCCAAAATCACTGCAGATGGTGACTGCAGCCATGAAATTAAAAGGCGCTTACTCCTTGGAAGAAAAGTTATGACCAACCTAGATAGTATATTCAAAAGCAGAGACATTACTTTGCCGACTAAGGTCCGTCTAGTCAAGGCTATGGTTTTTCCTGTGGTCATGTATGGATGTGAGAGTTGGACTGTGAAGAAGGCTGAGCGCCGAAGAATTGATGCTTTTGAACTGTGGTGTTGGAGAAGACTCTTGAGAGTCCCTTGGACTGCAAGGAGATCCAACCAGTCCATTCTGAAGGAGATCAACCCTGGGATTTCTTTGGAAGGAATGATGCTAAAACTGAAGCTCCAGTACTTTGGCCACCTTATGCGAAGAGTTGACTCAGTGGAAAAGACCCTCATGCTGGGAGGGATTGGGGGCAGGAGGAGAAGGTGACGACCGAGGATGAGATGGCTGGATGGCATCACAGACTCAATGGACGTGAGTCTGAGTGAACTCCGGGAGTTGGTGATGGACAGGGAGGCCTGGCGTGCTGTTATTCATGGGGTCGCAAAGAGTCGGACACGACTGCGTGACTGAACTGAACTGAAGATCCACATGCCAGAACTGAGTCCTAGCAACACAGTGAAGATCCACTGTGACAAAATTAATTAATTAATTAAGGAAAGGACAGAAGAGAGAAATCTCCTATGCAGAAGAATTCACAGTAAATTACTAAAATACTCTAATGAAGGGGAGAGCACTCCAGAAATGTGTGGTGTGCACAATGACTTCCTTCCAAGGAGTTGGCAGGGCAAGCAGGGGAAAAAGAGTAACTTTACAGTGAAGAAACCTGACCAACACAGCTCTGGTGATCAACATATACAATCACAAACTATGTTGGTAGTATGTACACCTGTTATAATGTTATGAAAATGACACTTTACCTCTGTGGTCTCCCTCTCAAAAACCCATAAATCCGGTCTAATCATGAGAAAAGCATCATATAAATTCCAATAGAATAGCATCCTACATGGTTCCTGACTAGTTTTCCTTAAAATTGCCAAAGTCATCAAAACCAGGTGGAGTGTGAGAAATCGTCACAGTCAGGAGGAGACTAAGGAGAAATGACAAGTCCATGCAATGTTGCATCCTGGATGGAACCCTGGGACACAAAGGACATTAGTGAAAAACTAAGGAAAAACGATGGTCTGTCCTTAACATTAGTGTATCAATATTGGTTCATTAACTGTAATGATGTACTATAATACTATATATATGTGTATATATATATATACACACACAAAATATATATAAAATACTATAATTCTGTAAGAGATTAGTAATAGCGGAAACTATATGTGAGGTAAATGGGATACATGGAAACTCTGTGCTATCTACTCCATTTTTCTCTGAGCCTAAAACTGTCCTAAAAATGGACTATTATTACAAACTAATAAACAAATAAGAACAGCAATGGACTCTAACTCTTGAACAAAAAGGAACACGTAAATTCATACCGATAGAAAGTAAGGGGGCTTTTCCTTTTAGCAGCATCAAAACTTTCTTTTTAGTAGATCAAACCAGTCAATCTTAAGGAAAATCAACCTTGACTACTTGTTGGAAGGATTGATGCTGAAGCTGAAACTTCAGTATTTTGGTCATCTGACGTAAACAGCTGATTCATTGGAAAAGTCCCTGAAGTTGGCAAAGATCGCAGGCAGAAGGAGAAGAGGGCCTTCAGAGGATGAGAGGGCTGGATGTCAACACCCTTGCAATGGACATGAACTTGGACAAACTTCAGGAAATGGTGAGGGACAGGGAGGCCTGGAATGTGGCAGTCCTTGGGATCGCTAAGAGTTGGACATGACTGGGCGACTGAACAGCAACAAGTATCAAAACTAATAAATGTGGTGGACTTGAAGGAGGTAGAGGTGAAATAAGCACAACAACTAACATTGTAAAGAGCAGTTGCAAAAAAAAAAAAAGAGCAGTTGCAGTAAGAATCACAAATGAAGGCAAAATCTTTAAGGCACAGTTTGATTAGGAGTGAGACATTTTCTTGGTCTCAAAGTACTTTTTCACAGATTGCTTAAGGGATGAAAGCAGAGGGAAACCAAGTGAAGAAACTACAGCACCTTGATCCGGTGATAAAAATTAATACAACCTTATAATGGATAGACAGACATTCTGTGCCTCCGGATGTATCATCCCGAGGAAGAACACAACTGCACCCGTGTGGTTGTTTCCACCAAGGATACATAATTTGAATCTAATCACGAGGAAACATCATAAAGGTCGACGAGAGAATTTCTATTTGAGGATGAGTCTGTCGCTGTAAGAGGATGGATTGCTCTTGGTGAGCCCTCTTGGTCATAAGGCTGTTAAATAATGCAATGCAAATATTAAGAGACTGTTATTTTAACTACCGTATTTATAAATTAGAACGCTATGGCAACGGGTTTACTTACATACGTATTTAAATACGTGTGAAGAGATTAGCAGTTTCACGTAGGTGAAGGAGTGGGTCTAGAGAGAGTGGGGAGACGGTGGGAAGAGAAAAGGGGCCCTGAGCAGAGGACTGCCAGTTGTTCGGTTTGTGGTTATTTCTAATTTAACAAACACTTACATAGCACTTAGTTTTACCAAGCCCTGTTCTAAGCGCTTACAAGTTGACAGTTTTAACGAGAAGGCTCAGAAAATGGTCTTTAGTTCCCAAAACAAAATACAGCTATGACATTTTAAGTTATTTGATCACAAGTACTTTTATCTGTTATCAAGGCTCTGCCGCAGTGATTCTCTTCTTGGACAGAAAAATATGAACCTAGTCATTGACTGGTTTTTCGTAGAAACGTTAGTAAGCTTAGTTGGAGAGGTGAAATGTTAAGACCCCTCTGAAAAGTTTTTGAGTATCCCTAAAAGCCTTAAAACATGTACTCAGAACAGCTTATGTATCTGTTTTACAGTGTCTTTTCATTTAGGGGCGAACACCAGACCAAGCCGATGCCTGTTTTAGTTGAAGTTGATGTTTCTAAACAACGTCCAGCCTCCAATCTAAGAACTACTTCCGGCCTTCGCTCGTCCTCAACGCGTATGTGAAGCAATGCATTCTGGGAGACGTTGAGATTTCCAGGCTGGATGTGAATTCCGGACTTCGTTTCCCACAATGCCTTGGCGTGAATTCGTAATTCCTGCCGGGGTAACTGTGAGGTGGTCGCCATCTTGCGTACGGAGTTGGGGTTTGTTTCTCCGCTCCTGAGGGCCTGGCTTTCAGTCCCACCCGGTATCTGTTTGGGGAAGGTCTCCGCGCTTCTTTCACCTACTGTTTTGAGGTCAATGCAGAACTGTGGTAAAGGGTGAGTAAACAGACCATTTTAAGCGAGGTGGGGTTGTGGTGGGGAGGTTTTTCAGTTTCTTTCTTCTTCCTTCAGTGGCTTGGCTTCTCGCCGGTGCTTGTGAACCCTTTAGGTTAGCCGTAAACAGAAGCTGGGAGTGAACCTCTGGGTCTCGGAGCTGTTTGGAATTCCTAGACAAACCTGAACTTGTCTCCTTTGGGACAGAGAAATTGAGTGAAGCGCTTTGGCCCGGGCTACCCTGTTTGGAGGTCAGGAGGCCTTAGGGTTCAGGTTGTGTACAGGCCTCTCTCCTTTCTGTTCCCTGGGACTTTTCTGCTGTTCATAATGAGGAAATGAGAAGCTGAGAAGCGGCCTAGGAGGGGCCTGTTTCTGGGAGGTTGGCGTTCTCTTCAGGTGTATTTTCTTCCAGTCCCCTTGGGGCCATCCTGTCTCACTCGTGTTTTAACCCTTTCCTTTTGCTCTCGTATTAGAGACAGGAAGACCAGAGAGTGGACGGAATGAAATATTGACCAAAACAGGCTTCTGAATTGTACTGTTGAGGGTTCTCAAAAATTTTCAAGGGAAGCAGAGTTTGTTTATCTACGAGATGGACGAACCATCTGGAAAAGATGAGGGCTTTGATTTGGGGAGTTGCCAGATTTCTAAACATCACATATTTCTGTCATTCTCAGGACAACTTAAGTTACTGTTTTTTTCTTTAAAATTAATGTAATACATACAGTTTGAGACACTTTTACTCTCCTCGCAAGAATAGGGCCTATAAAGACTGACATTTCAGTTAATCTGATGTTTGATTGCTAACACTTGTGGTTGTATGAGGTTTGCTAAGGACCTAGTGGTTTTAAACAGGAAGACATTTATGATACTGTTTATTACAACCAGTTTGGATATGTGTCATTTTGGTTGGCACACCTACTCTCCCTTTTAGTACACGATTATATATCTGTGTCATCGAAATGTGTATTACTGATTGAGCTTTCTAAGCTTGCTTAAGTTTTTGCTTCAGTTCAGTCGCTCAGTCGTGTCCGACTCTGCGACCCCATGAGTCGCAGCACGCAGGCCTCCCTGTCCATCACCAACTCCCGGAGTTCACTCAGACTCACATCCATTGAGTCCGTGATGCCATCCAGCCATCTCATCCTCGGTCGTCCCCTTCTCCTCCTGCCCCCAATCCCTCCCAGCATCAGAGTATTTTCCAATGAGTCAACTCTTCGCATGAGGTGGCCAAAGTACTGGAGTTTCAGCTTCAGCATCATTCCTTCCAAAGAAATCCCAGGGCTGATCTCCTTCAGAATGGACTGGTTGGATCTCCTTCTGTCCAAGGGACTCTCAAGAGTCTTCTCCAACACCACAGTTCAAACGCATCAATTCTTCAGTTTTTGCTTAGGTTCTTGAATTCAGAAATACATCAGTTAGATTAAATAGGAGATACAACTTTCTTTATAAAAGGATGTTTATTTATCTTTAGTGAAACTCCTGCTTTAAATCACGTCATAACAGTAGTACGGGGTTATAAAATTACAACTTTAAAATTTTCGTGTTTTGTGAAAATGCTTTTTAAATGCTTTTATCAAATTGTTTTTTTCTATTATTTCTGAGGAAATTTTTGTTTAGATTTTTAAAGTATTAGTTATTAATTGTGTGATTTGCTCCTCAGATGCCTTATGGTGAAATTGAAGCTAAATCCAAGGGACATGAGGAAGAACTACTAAGTGAACCATGCTCCAAGAAATTAAAGTCTACTGAAGAGGCATATGTTTTCCCCTATCATGGTAGTGGTAATTTTTACAGAAAGCAAGATAAAACTGGAAGTGATTGGACCCCTGTAACCATCACTAATGTTAGAGGACATAGTTATCCTCAGGAGGACAAAACCCAAACTACAGATTTGCTGAAACCTGCGCATGATGGGATGCCTAGTGACAGACCGGATGTTATAGAGTCTGTTGATTCACAAATTGTACAGGATATGCATCCTCCATTGGTATCTACAGATGATGAGATATATAGCACAAGTAAAGCATTTATAGGACCCATTTACAAACCCCCTGAGAAAAAAAAACGTAATGAGAGGAGGAATCAAGCAGACACTATCAATGGTAGAGATGGCTACAGAGAACAAAAGAAACAGAAATTTAACTCCAAAACATCAGAAATTGACAATGAATTGTTCCAGTTTTACAAAGAAATTGAAGAGCTTGAAAATGAAAAAGTTGATTCAGAAAGTAGTTGTAAGGAACCCGAACCCTCTGAGAAACAACTCATTGCATGTTATCAGAGCCATAATAATGATCTGTTAAAATCTGAAGAAGAAAAGAAAAAATATCTTAGTAATGCCTTCAACCACATTGTGGTTATCAACAGTGTGTGGGGAATGAGCCAGGTAAATATCCTTGTAATGGACAAGTGATACCTACATTTTGTGACAATTCATTTACTTCCTTCAGGCCTGAGTGGCAAGCAATGCAGTCTTTTGTAGTACCACAAGACCCTCATCTTCCCAATTTTAACTGTCACTTAAATATTGAAAGATTCAGTGTTCCACCAAATCCACCATCAAATATTTTCCATGCCCAGGATGACTTTGAGATGCAGAATGGATATTTTGTAAATAGTTGTCATGCTAACTGGGATTGTTTGACTTTTGATGAGAACAATGAATATATTGACTGCAGTGATATTACCAGTAGTGATCATCCCTCTAGAAATGACTACAGTGTGCAAGATGGGTATGCGAGTAATGGTTTCTGTGAAACCAGTGAAGGATACTGGAAAGATCCTTCTGTGGACGAGTGTAATGGAACAGACAGGTTTATAAACCAGCAGTTTGAAGAGGAAAAGTTACATAAATTGCAGAAGTTACTTATTCTTTTAAGAGGTTTGCCTGGTTCTGGGAAAACAACATTGTCTCGGTAAGTAAAGGATACCAAGTGAATACTTGGTAATTTATTGCTTTAAGATCATGATAGTTGTAATCAATGGCAAATGGTTTTATGTGTCTTGTAAAAAATCTTTAATTTGTTATAGTTGAGAGTAGCATATGATGGTAAATATTTTAAAAGATGTTTTCTGATAGAGGAAAGGAGAATTGACATATATATTTATATGACGATCCTGTTAAGGACTTTAAAAATAGATTCACCATGTGAAATAATGGCTGTGATGAAAGCAAATGCTATTTGAGAACTGTGGTGCCCTTCAAGTCAGCTATTCAAGAAGAGTTGGATTCATGGGTAGAAAACTTGAGCTTTGACTCAGTTATTTCAGTTTGTGACCTTGGACAGGTTTCGCTGTTAATGAATAATACTTATTTTTCTGGAATTGTAATGAGAAGCAAGTGAGATAACCCAAGGAGAGGATTTTGAGCTTAAGAACTGTGTTGTGTTCGTACCATTGTTGATGGAGGGAACCTTTTTGCAGTTTCTTTAAGAGTTTGAAGTGAGCAATATCTGAAATTAGTGGAGTTAGAACTGATGATGTTTTATTGTGTGGTGAAATGTTTCAAATCCCTGTCTTTGTTTACATTTTTAAAGTACTGATGCAGTCAGACACATTTGTGCAGCTGTGAAAAACTATACAGATTCTTCGTAGTTTATATAGGATAATTCGAGGTTTATGCTAGATAAGAGGGAAAAGAGTTTATTTGATGTCTTTGGGTGATGATAAAAAAGTCCAAGGAACTATTTTGTAAATAGTTTATTTGCAAGACAGTCTAAAAAACTTAAACAGTATTTCTTCAGAAGCAAGAAATTAGAGAAAGATTTAAGTTATTTAAGACATTTCAAGCTAGATTGTAAACTGATTTTGTGAATGAATTTTAAGTCTGCATTTTAATTCCTTTTTAGTGAAAATTTTGTAGAGAAAATGATACTTCAACTCTTCTTTAGAAAGGGTAGAAATTAAGAATGAAGTCTTAAAAACATGGGTGTTCTTCTATATTTGGAATATCAGAAAAGAGATGGTTGGAAATTGGATGAAGGCATCTTCTGGTGAGGGCCTCTGGTATAGAATGTAAAAAAGAAGGGTTAGGTTTGGAACAACATACTGGATTGTGTTGAAATTGAAAGTGAGTCAAGTGTAGTGGCAATTCAGTAGAAATTCAAGGAGATGTAATTGTAGTGGGAGATGAGAGGTGATTATATTTAATATGTTGTTCAGTCACTGAGTCATGTCTGACTCTTTGCAACCTTGTGTATATTTCTTTATTTGAGAAATTCGGTGTAATAAGAATGGAAGTTACAGTCACAACTACCATTTATGTTACTGTTTTTAGGCTATAGATACTTCCGTATATAACCATCTTGGAAGATGAATTAGCCTTTTCACTTTTTAGAAGCAGCAGAGGCTAATAAAAAATGAGTTCAGGTTAAAGGACTAGGGGAAGTTATAAAAACTGGTAAGAGATCAAAGTGGGGATGTAAATGAGAGTGTGTTTCTTACCTAATCCTTCACTTTAATATTTATGACATGGGTTGCTCTATACCTGACTCGTGGCTTTGAATAGCTTGGTTAAAGCAGCGGAAGTATCTCTTTAGGTCAGCACTTTTTTGAATGAAGCAGGAATGGTTATTTGGGATTGAATATGAAGCCACATATTCTCTAGTGAGGAATGGTTTCATGTAGGATTTAGCTTTTCAAATGAGCTTTGACAAAAGGAGTAAAGATTTGGAGGATCAGAGTTGAACTGATTTGGGGCATTGTTTAGTATTGATATGTGGTAATGAGTTATAGCGAGTTAGATAAATTTCAATTCTTTTGGGATAGTATTCAAGTCCCTTTCTTCTTTTAGTCTTTACCTATTTCTTTATCTTCGTATCCTTGTGCACTTGAACTAGTACCCTGCCCTCCACTGTAGGAGACATAATATATGTCCATTCATTTTTCTCAGGATTTTACTTATTTAGAGGTTTTCTTAATTGCCTCCACTTTTGATGTTTTGGTTTCTCATCTCAACCCTCAAGACAGCATTATCTTTTTATTTACTGATAACTGACCTAAGCCAACTTGGTTACAAGTGGCAGAAGCTTAGTGTTTACCACAACTTCATGAACGATTTGAAGAAACCAGTCTTACACTAAATTTGAATATAAGTACAGACTTTAAATATTTACAAATAAACCTGTGCAAACCAGTTCACACAACTTCTGTAGGTATGACAAGGTGCCAGCTCTTTGTCCTCCTAGTTAAACTGATGGCTTTTTGATGAAAGGTTCATTTGAGGCAGAATTCAACGATATTTGAGAGGTAGAATTTTGTTGCTGTTGCAGTTGGCAATCAGCCATACTGAATCCTTTGATTCTATGGTTGGTCTCAAGACCATTTAGGGATCAAGTTTGGGGTATCATTCTTAGGAGTATGGGCTAAAGATTTTGCTAGATTCTTAGACTGTCTTCTTGCAAGGAGAGGCATAAATCGAAAATACTTCAGCAAATCCACATTCCTTTATGCTACAGATTTCACCAGTTAGAGTATTATCAGAAGCAGTAATTTCATCATATTAGCAAAATATCTGGAGTTGATCAGGAGGAATAAAAGATAGTTGAAGCACTTGTCAGAGAAAGTCCTACTCTGCTAGCTTTGATGATAAAGGGACCATGAGTCAAGATGGATATGTAGGTTGCTTTTAGAGGAATGCTAATCTGACCACAACTTGATTTTAACCTCATTAAACTGATTTCAGACTTCTGACCTTCAGAACAGTAGGATAATAAACCTGTATTGTTTTTAGCCGCCAAGTTTGTAATAATTTGTTATAGCAGCCATAGAACACAACAGTCTGAAGAGAGGAAGAGATTTTTTTTTTTTCCTTCTGTTGGAAGAGCTCTCAGTTTAAACTCCAGAGGAAAGATTGACTTTTTCTTATGTAGGGTAATTTTTTCTTCTTTCAAGGAGTATTTGGCAAATGAAGTGTCCCAGTAGTCCTGGGCCAGAGGCTATGCAAGGCCACTCAGTACATAAGGAGGTAAAGAATTGAGGCAGTATCAGTTTTATTCACAGTTTTTTTTTAATCAGTTCTATTTTTAAATATATATGATGTGTTATAGAAAACAACAAGTAACAACAAGTAACAAGTAACAAGTAAGTACAGAGTAAATTTTTTATCTATGGTTGTGTTACAAAGTTCCCTGAAGCTGACTTGTTAAAGCAATAAACATTCCTGAAGGACAGGAATCTGGATGCCTCTGGTTCAAGGTCTCTAATGATGCTATGATCACCATGTTGCCTTGGGCTGTGTTTTGGTCTGAAGGCTTGTCTTGGGGAAGACCTACATGGAATATCTCTCAGAATTGTTGACAAGACTCATTTCCTTGTGAGCTATTGGATTGAAGGCCTCAGTTTCTTGCTATCTGTAGGCTCTAAGGTCTCCTCAGTTGAGGGAATTATCCAAGGGTGTGGACAGTAAGAGGCAGGGATGTTGTGAGCTTTGGTTTTGGCTCTTCCACCGTTGTTTATGTGATTTTGGTGGCCTGATTTCTGAAATTATTTTCATTTCTGAATTTGTTTCATACCACATTGGCAAGGTTGTTGTGAGGATTAAATGGAATCATAGAGGTATATGTATATGGAATCATAGAGGTATATGTATAAAATGCTTGGCACATACTAGGTCCTCAGAAAGATAGCTATTTTGAAAAAATACCAGTCAAGTGGCCAGTGGGACCACATCTGAAATTTTTATTGTATACTTGATTTTTCAAAAGTGTAAATTTTGGCATTCTGATAATCCATTTTAGTACCTGTTGTAACTTGGAAGGGTTCTAATAGAGTCTGATTAAGAATTTTGAAAATACTGATAGTCTTAAATAATTTACTTTTGGTTCAGATGGTTGATATGACATTAGCTATATCTACATTGATACAAGGTATTTTTGAGATAACTCAGGGAATTTTGAAACGATGCATGAGCAGTCTGGGAGGAAAAAGTCTCCCCAAGCTAAAATTATTTGCTGTAGTTATGATTTATACACCTAAGATATTCTTCATTGAGATTTGCTCATGTTTGATGTTGACATGGTTTAATGATATAAGTTGATTTACTATCCCTTTCCTCCCCACTTTTTGGTACAGAAGATCCTATACACTTGTAGTATGGTATTATTAAATCTAGAAGATCACCTGCTAGTAAAGTAGTAGAGCAGAGGGGAAAAAAAAAGAAACATATATGTTATCTAGGGAAGATAGTATCAGGATTCTGGTACTTTTAAACATTCCTAGGTATCATCTAGTTGATTATGATAAAAATTTTTTTAGATAATGGCACCCCACTCCAGTACTCTTCCCTGGAAAATCCCATGGATGGAGGAGCCTGGTGGGCTGCAGTCCATGGGGTCACTAAGAGTCAGACACGACTGAGCAACTTCACTTTCACTGTTCACTTTCCTGCATTGGAGAAGGAAATGGCAACCCACTCCAGTGTTCTTGCCTGGAGAATCCCAGGGACGGGGGGCCTGGTGGGCTGCCGTCTCTGGGGTCGCACAGAGTTGGACATGACTGAAGTGACTTAGCAGCAGCAGTAGCAGGTATCATCTAGTTGATTATGATCAAAATTTTTTTAGACAATTGAGCTTTGGTTGGGAATGCTAATATTGTGGCATTTTTTATCACTTACAAATAGGATGCCAAATGCGTTAGATGGTTCATTTTGGGAAAATCATGGCCATTTAAAAGAGAAATCCAGCTTTATCCTCAAACAATTAATTTAAACCATCTACTTTTTTTTAAGATTTATTTTTAATTGAAAGATAATTGCTTTACAGAGTTGTATTGGTTTCTACCAACTTCAACATGATAAACCATTTACTTTGGTTGTTTACAGTAATTTGAATCAGAATTCTGTAAGTAGAAGTATACAGTACATTTTTTACATTTATGTATGATTTTATTTTCATATAAAATATATGCAGTTTTATCTGAGGAAAGGAGAAATGTTTGTTATTTTTATAGCTGAGATTCTTTGTTACTTTTATTAGGAATTATTCTTGAATCATCCCAGAACAATATCATCCCTCCCACCACCTTCTACTCCCTTCACCTTCTCAAAAAGAGATTATAGAATTATATATGCTCAGTTGCTTCAGTCCACTCCATGAACTGTGACCTACCAGGCTCCTCTGTCCACGGGACTCTCCAGGCATGAATACTAGAGTGGGATGCCATGCCCTCCTCCAGAGGATCTTCCTGACCCAGGGATGGAACCCACATCTATTAAGTTTCCTGCATTGGCAGGCAGCCTCTTTATCACTAGAGCCACCTCGGAAGCCCAGTACAATGATAATCCAACTGCCTAATGTTTGAAGGAGGGGAGATACAGTGAAAGTCGCCTCAGTTGTGTCTGACTCTTTGTAACTCCATGGTGTATACAGTCTATGGAATCCAGGCCAGAATACTGGAATGGGTAGCCTATCCCTTCTCCAGGTGATCTTCACGACCCAGGAATCAACCAGGGTCTCCTGCATTGCAGGCGGATTTTTGATATTGTTGGATCCAAATTGTTCCTGCTGTCTTTTCCCTTTTCTCAGCACATCTCCAATCTCTTTCATGAGTCTCTGGTTATGGGAATTCTCTTACACTGAACACTTGTCAATCTCTCTGTGCTTAGAAGTTAAAGGTGGTAAATCGTGAGAACAGACCTTGATTACCACTGACTTGTTCTGAGAGTGTGTTCTTTGTTCAGTATTTAGTAGTTAGTTTCATTTAGTAATTTAATTTCTTAAAAATTAAAAACATGATTATACTCTGGAGGATCATTGACTGTTTCACAGTCTCAAACCTCAAGTCCCACTTTTAGGTCATGCATATTTGTGCTTTATAGAAATAGTGTATCAAAGCTATCAAAACTTAACTTGAGCCAAATGTAGTTTTCCCCAGATGAATTGCTTCGTTAAGCTTGCGTGTCTTAGGTTACCTATTGCGTTAAATTTAGGCAATTTTAGACACCGAATACAAATTCATTAAAGTTAAAACATGGAAAATTGACATCATTTTGAAATTGAAGAGTGTTTTTAAAAGTTGCATTATAGAAACCACTTTAAAAAAGTTTTTATTACTGGCTATTATGTAGATTTAAGTGTGAAGTGATATTTGGAATCTGAAAGCTTTTTAAGGTTCAACTCCTGTGCTGTTCTGCCTGCAATATATTTACAAATATGTACCAGCTATTCATTTAATAATCTTTCCTATGTGGCTTATTTCTGATGGTTATAGATTTTATAAATGGCACCTTTATGATTTCTTTTATTAACAGAATTCTGCTTGGTCAGAGTCGTGATGGCATTGTGTTCAGCACTGATGACTATTTTCACCATCAAGATGGGTACAGGTATAATGTTAATCAACTTGGTGATGCCCATGACTGGAACCAGAACAGAGGTTTGTTTTGGGCCAAGTCTCCTGGGATAGAATATTTGACTAAGAGGCACAATACCTGAATTTTTATTCTTGACTTTTTTTTCTTTTTACCAACTGGATGACTTTGACAAGCCATCGAAAGGCTTTGAGACCCAGTTTTTCATCTCTTAGAAGCAGTGATAATTATACTTACTCTACCTGATTGAGGTGAAAATCAGAGAATGTAGTTAGAATATTTTTTAAACTGTAGATAGTGTACATAAGCCAGCACAATAGAAGTATAGGATGTTTTTGATACACTGCTTTATACCTCATGAACAAATTCAGAAAACCTCTGATACTACCTCATGAACAAATTAAAAAAACTTTGATATTTTTGTTATGTGTTACCAAAAGTTATTTCCTCGAGTAATGCTAATATTTTCTAAGGCTTAATGTCCATGAATATTAAACATTTTTTTCACTGATACAAAAAAATTACTTAATACACTTTTTAGAGGCACATAGGTCAATTTGCTTTAATTTTGGAATAGTAGTTATTAACCTTGGCTGCACATTTGAATCACTTGGGGATTTTTTATTTTTTTCAAACTCATGCCCAAGTGTTAGCCTCAGAGATTCTGGTTTAGTCAGTCTGATGTGCTTGCCTGCTCATTCACTTCAGTCATGTCCAATTCTTTACGACCCTGTGGACTATCTGGCTCCTCTGCCCATGGGATTCTCCAGGCAAGAATGCTGGAGTGGGTTGCCATGTCCTTCAGATCATCCTGACTCAGGGATCGAACCTGCGACTTCCCAGGCTCCTGCATTGCAGGTGGATTCTTTACCACTGAGCCATTGGGGAAGCCCCTCGTTGGTCTGGAGTGGATCTAAACATTGATTTTTTTTTTTTTAAGTTTCCTAGATATTTTAATGTTACAGCCAGAATTGAAAACTATTAATCTAGAACTGTGTAGGTACATGCTTATATTATACTATAATCTGATTTCTTTTTTAAAAGATTAAGAATGCATTGATGATGAAACATTATTTAAACCTGGAGTAGAGCGATTACAATGAACAGCCTATTTGCTTCCTTTTGGTAGTCATTTAACTTGTAGGATTTATTTGGTTCAACCATTTTTTCTTTGTAAGTAAATGGTTGTCCCATTTTTAGTGATGCTAGGTCAGTAGCTTCAGAGGGACAGTCTGCTCCCTGTTTTATTCAAGAATGAATTGTTTCCTTAATCAGTTATTTCATTAAAGTTGCAAAATGATTTTTCTAGGTCTGTCATTCCTTCTGTGTTCAGTGGCTAGAATTCTTCTGTAATGAGGAACGTCCTCTTACCTAGAACTAGCAACTAGTGTTACCCTGAAGTACAGTATATACAGGAAAAGCAGCATAAATGCTTTTCTTTCTAATTCTCAGTTTTCAAAGTAAGGAATTTCAGTGAGGATATTTTTGAATAAAAAGTTTAAATGTCAGATAAGTTTGATTTTAAGACTATTTTCTAGTATTGATTCTAGGATTTCTCCAAATATTTATTTTAGAAAAAAAATTTTTTTAATTATTCTTTTTTATTTTTTAAAATGCTGCAGTGGTACTGCCCAAGTCAAATAAGGATCATACTGGCAGTTCCCACAAATGCTTAGAGTTATTGGCCCAGAGTTAAGACGAACAGAAGTAGATGATAAGGGGAATGAGGCAGTATATCTTTGGTGAACTGGAGAGTTGTTTGTGTGGGACATTTTTTTCTTTCTGCAATACTAGGCTATTTTATTAAAATGTTTTTGCCATGTAAATTATACTTGCTGAACATATTGGTGTTTAGATAAAACACGGGTTTTATTAGTATAGTAAGTGTGGACTTTTCTAAGGTAATTTTTAACCCCTTTCAAAGTAGTGATAACTGGCAATCACTAGACGTTTTGAAAGTTGTGAGCATTACATTTAATTTACAAACATTGATTGAATACTTTTAAGTGCCAGTCATTATTCTGGGAATATCAGTCTGCCTCATGTTTATCAGAAGAATCTAAATTCATCTTTAACTGCTTATAAATTTAAAATATCTCCAAGATGTCGTTATTCTCTTTCTTAGAGTATGGTGGTTAATTTGTTTGAGAAAATGACTCTCTTTATTTGAGTATTCAGACGTTGTTTTCTTAGGACCTTTATTTTCCTGGAGTGCACTAGAATGTGGTATGGATGATAATTATTCGTGAAAAGAGAATAATATCTCCATTCCTGCAAATCAGAGATTTATTTGGTTAATAAGCTCTTTTTGTAGAACTTGACTCCTTAGAGGTGTAAACCTGTCTATTAGACATTAGGAGAATTACTTTAATATTTTTTTAAAAAATGAAAGTATGATCACTGTTTGGGGTGAAGCAGTGGGAATTAATAGCATCTTGGTATCCTGTTTGTGACCCAAGTTGTAACTTTCTTTTAATGTTTAGAGACGTCTTCTCCCAAATATGTATTTACATTCCACATTAGTCATTATTACTTAGCCTTTAAAATTCTGTCTTCCTTTAGACATCCGTATAAATGTTTTCATTATGTGAAACTTAGTGGTTTGAATTCTAAATCCCAGCAAAACTTACGTATCATTGCATTTTGCCTCAGTCTTTTAAATTTTATAGTGGGGAGAAGGAAGTGGCAACCCACTGTAGTATTCTTGTCTGGGAAATCTCATGGACAGAGGAGCCTGGCAGGCTGTAGTCCATGGGGTCTGAAAAGAGTTGGACACGACTTAGCCACTAAACAACAACAACCATCCATAGCCCCACCTGTTAGAGGTAATCTGTGTTACTCTTTTGGAGTGATGCTAAATAACCTGTTATGTAAATTCAAAGCACTACCTGATTTGCTTCTGGAGTGTCTGCAGCTTCCAGTCTGAGGAATTCTCAGGTTTCTCTAGGAAGAGGCATGGTACATGAATCTGGAATGACAACAGCCAAGTCAGGAGGTCCCCTGAGGGCCAAGGTCAGAGAGGTCAGAACCATGAGAGGGTGATCCTTGAGCAGACGCCCAGGATGGAGACAGAGCCAAAGGGTGGACACCACCCCTCCTCCAGCTGTGTCCATTACAGGAAGGTTTCTCAGAGTCACAGGTCCACTAGCCTCCTCCCATCCAAGTGACTGCTCTTCTACTGCTTTCTGTGACAGCAGTCTTAAATGGAGTCTCTCTCATAAATGATGGAACTCTGTAAAATAAAATAAAATAATTTTATAGTGGGCTCTTAATTGTCTTGCCTGTCATTAACAAGAATCATTGTGAAATAATTCTCACCTCATATGGGAATCAACGGCATAGGGACAGGGAGATACAGATACTTTGAAAAGTTCTGTTGTAGCTCAACTCCCAATTTCAGAAATCATTGTCCTAAGAAATATCCACAAAGTCAGTTGAATTGTGGAATTTAGTTGCTTAGGATGTAAGTAGTGATAAATCCATAGCACTTTTTTTTTTTTTTTACCTAATTCTCTTATTTCAAAAGAACTATTGGTAATTTTACCTATAGAAGACAACTTTTGGTGTCTTAGTAACTTTCCACATCTTTATATTTTGCCCAAAATGAAATCAGTTACATATTATCTTGTAAATTGCCATTTTCTGTTAAAAGTCTCTTATCTTTCCATATTATTAAATGTTTGTCTCTTTTCATACTCAGACCATATTCAGATGTAACTTGCCCCTACATTTTCTGTAAATGAAAGCTCTAGACTGAAGTCTTCATTAACTGTAAGTTCAACAGAATATTTCCCTTAAATGTCCTTTACAGCTAGTTTTTCAAAATGAACATTTGGTCTGAAGGAAACCCATTACATGTGTTTATGTCTCTTAATTCCATTTAATCTAGCAGAGTCCTTTTATTTCTATGCACTGACTCTAGAGATTGCACAGTTTTGTTTTTAAGTACAGGGATGTAGAAAATTGCTTAATGAATGTTTAAATTTTATTTTATATATTTTTATCTAATAGTTCTGTTTTTTGTTTTTTTAATTTATTTTTTATTTCAGCAAAGCAAGCTATCAATCAGGGGAGATCGCCAGTCATAATAGACAACACTAATACACAAGCTTGGGAAATGAAACCATATGTGGAAATGGTAAATATGAGATATGAGAGAGTTTTTCTATTCTTCTCAGTTTTCTTCATATTCTGAAATTTCAGTTGCTTTGATGTTTACTATTAAAACATTTGTCCTTGTTGTCTAAAGAGGTGTGTCCATTTGCTTAATGTTTAAAAATTGAGAATGGTGCTTATTAAGCAGTATATTCATCTTGTTAGTTTTGCCTGGACTTGAGAATAGTCATTGGAATTTGACTGTTAAGTAGCCTTAAAATTTTTATAAACCATATTATTTTAAAGGTAAATTTTTCTTGGTTCAGCAAATTGTGAAGTATTGTCTAAGTGAAATTTATATGTCTTCCATCTTTTTACTTTAAGAAGTATTCTCTGGGTTTTTGTTTTCTTCCTTTCTTTTGTGTAGGCCATAGGAAAAGGATACAGAGTAGAGTTTCATGAACCTGAAACTTGGTGGAAATTTGATCCTGAAGAATTAGAAAAGTAAGGCATTCAAAAAAAAATTTTAATCTCTTATCTTTTTTTTCCTTTCTTTTCTCCTTTTCATGATCAGTTTCTTTACTAGCTTTTATTTGTTAAATCTTTGATACCTATGAATAGGGACTATTACTACTACTGCTGCTGATGCTGCTAAGTCACTTCAGTTGTGTCCAACTCTGGGCGACCCCATAGACGGCAGCCCACCAGGCTCCACCGTCCCTGGGATTCTCCAGGCAAGGACACTGGAGTGGGTTCACTTTCTATTAAGAGGAGCATTGACTTAAATGCAACTTGTTTGAGGCTCTTTGCAGTATTACATTTCCTTAAATGTTCTTTGTCAAGTGTTTGTTACTTTTTCTTGCCTGACTTCCTGCATTGGTTCCCAGTTTATTGAATGCTAGTGGAGATCCAGAAAACTGAGAGAAAAACTAGGACTTTCCCTTCTGCTTTTTAGCTAGGCCACTTTTCTGCATTGCCTTTCCAACTTCATCTCCTTCCCATTTTACATCCCATCACCTTTTTACCTGATGCTTTTCTTTCTCCCCCTTTTCCATCTTTACTGCAACATATCCATTATCCTATAGCCAAGATCCAGGGAATTCAGATTTTTTTTTTTTTTTTAATTTTAGAAAGGTAATAAAGAGCCTGTACCTAATTGTTAGCACTCCTAGCAAGAGTTTGGGGCAGCATGGCATAATCAACATCTCAGTGTTTCTGCAGCAGATTGTGAATGATCCGTCTATTCAGATGAGAAAAATTACATTGTTTAATGTTGTGAGTAGATCATGCTGCCATATGAGTACAGGCATAGTTAGACTTTGCTTCTGTATGAGTCAACAGAAAACTGAATTTTCAGAGTATTTTCGATTTCAGGATTTGTGAGTAATTGTGCTCTTGTATTATTTTCAACCCTGATCTTCCATTTGTATTTACCTTTATCCATTTCCCCTGCTTTTCCTGACTGTAAATCATTTTTCCTTTCTTCATTTTCACTCCCCCTACCCTATCTTTGGTGACAACTTTTAACTCACACACCTTACAATTTACCCATTAAAAGTGTACAATTCAGTGGTTTTCAGTATATTCACAGAGTTGTGCAACTGTCACCTCTCTTTTTAAGACCATTTTTTTCTCCCACGTTTCCCTCTTCTGCTTAAAACTGTTATTCTGTGTATGGTGTTCAACTGCTTTCTTTCCTCCTTGCCTTTCATTCCTTTTGTATCTTTGAATTTTTATTCCTTTGGTTATCTTTCTTTCCCTTTCTAATTTGCATGCCAAATCAGATTTATGAAGAAATTGGTAGATATTATTAATATCTTGTAATCTTTGCCTGCCCTCTGTGTGATTATTGCTCCTCAGGTAGAAAGAAGAGAGAATTTAAAAACTAAAGATGTTTGGCTTATGTTGAATAAGTGAGTTAATGAAAGTGTTATACAGTTAGGCTTTATTTGCATTTGAGACTGTTGAAACTTATTATAATTCTTAATATAAATTAACTTTACAAAGCAAAGTCAATTTAACTGCTATCTAGTATAGTTTGACAGATTTTTATGTTGTTTTTCTGGGAAGATGAGTTAGCTTTAGTAAGTCAGAAAGTGAAAGTGAAGTCACTCAGTCGTGTCCAACTCTTTGTGACTCCATGGATTGTAGCCTATCAGGCTTCTCTGTCCATGGGATTTTCCAGGCAAGAGTGCTGGAGTGGATTGCCATTTCCTTCTCCAGGGATCTTCCCGACCCAGGAATAGAACCCAGGTCTCCCACATTGCAGGCAGATGCTTTGCCATCTGAGCCACCAGGGAAGCCTAGAACTCAATAAATGTAAAATATGTTCTGTGTGTTTTGCCATGTCCAACTCAAGTTACAGAAAACTACAAGGGTTAAATTCTTAAAAAAATTTTTTTGAGAGACAAGAATAATTTGTAAACCACTTTTTGCTGTCAAAATTAAACTCACAGAAAAGTACATAAAAAATATGTAGCTTAACAAATTTCTTGTAAGTCGGATATTCATTTAACTATTACTAGAGCTTTACTAACACTTTAGAAGTTTTTTGAATTGCTTTTCCCAGTAACAGTTCCCTACAATTACTTGCTTGCTGTTCCTTAAAGCTTTTTTTTTGCTTTTAAAAAATATCCTTCACTTTAGCACCATAATTTAATTTCTTTCAAAGTTTATATATTAATAAATAGAATTACACAGTATATAGTCATTGTCTCAAATACTGTGTTTGTGAGATACATAAAAATTGTATTGCTAATAATAGTTTGGTGTTGATAATAAATTTTTAAAATGCTGATGTGTTAAAAATAACTTTTACAAGTTATACATATTTTATATTGATTTTTGTATGTCCTAGAAACCCACTCAATTCTTCTGTAATTCTCAAAACGGTGTTGCATAATCTTTTTATTTTGTTGTTTAAAAGTTGGGGGTTATTAACTCAGTGGTTCAGTGAATCAGTAGTTAGTTCTGTGAAGAAAGTATAATCAGTTAACATTTTGCTGTGGTTTATGGTATATTAAGCCTTTTTACTATAGTATTTAAAACTGAGAGAGCCCCTTTTTTAGAAGTGTATCTTCTAGTATTTATTTGCAAAATGTAATTTAGACTCTATTCTGCTCTATTATTCTAAAATAGGTTAATCTTATACATTCTTAAAAAAGAGAATTAAAATCCTTTTCTTTTTTGGTAGGAGGAATAAACATGGTGTGTCTCGAAAGAAGATTGCTCAGATGTTGGATCGTATGAATATCAAATGTCCATCTCTATTGTAATGAATTCAGTGGAACCGCCACACAAAAACACACAAAGACCTCCTCCTTCACAGGAGAGACAGAGGTGGGGAGGCTCTCTAGGCTCACATAATGAAGTCTGTGTTACAAATAATCATTAAGTTGGCTATTTCAGCTAACTCATTTGTTGCTTGCCCTTAAAAAAAAATTAGTGAGCCTGTCTTGAAACTTAAGTAGTTTCAGATTTTAACAAAAGACCACGTTGCCTCACAAAAGTTGTTCCCAGCAAGTTGTTTAAATTCTGGTGTAAATAAAAATTATATAAAATTGTATTTTAAATGTTTTTATAATCTTTTATTGTAATACTTTTGGTTATTATGAAGACCCCTGAGTAGAGTGGGTAGGAACCAGAATGTTTTTCTATAATTGAATTTTAAACTGATTTTATCTTTTGTAGATGTCAGACAATTTTATAGTTCATACCTAAATTCAACTTTTCATAAAACTTTAGTATTTTTCTCTGACTATCTTAAATATATAATATTAACTTGTTATAGCAACTTTAGCTGATTCCTCTATTCATAATACCGGTAAAATTATGCTTTTCTGCAAATTCATCTTTGTAAAGTATTTCTAAGCTATAATTAGCATATCACTTACTAAAAACAAAATTCTTTGTCAGATGCCAATACAGTAGGTATATCAGTCACCAGGGTTTTTTTCCTCCGTAATTTATGTTATCACTCTTCTTAAGCCATTCTCTGTCTCTCCATACTCCCCAATTCTGGAATGAAAAATAGGGCAATCACTATATAGTTTATAAAAGCTCTTCACGTTATTCTGATAATATATTGCTTTTCTCTATTTAAATTAGCACAGGATACTTCTAGTGTAAAAAATATTTTAGACAGCTCCTTAGCATTAATTGTAGGAAGATTTGTCCTCTGGATTGTTTTACTTCTCCAGGTTTTAGCTTTTCTTTAAGGACAACTGTGTATCTCACTTAATTGTTTTTGTAAGATTGTTTTCCATCATTAAAATTTTAAAATTGAGATGGAATTCATTTCAGAGATCTTGGGCAATTCATCCTAATTTTGCTTTGATTTATTCATTTTTAGGAAAAAAAAACAATTACAACTCTTGAAAATTTTTTATGTGTTTTACATGGTAATAGTTCAGGTCCTTTAAGTCGTCTTTCTCCTAAACCAACCTATCCTAAATCCTACAGTATATTTTTTTCTTTAGTTTTATTTTACATGGAGTATAGTTGATTAACAGTGTTGTGGTAGTTATAGGTGTAGAGCAAAGTGGTGAATCCCATAATCTTCTGATGTTGTTTTAAAACTTTTTAGTATTTTTTTTCAGCTTTAAATGTTCTCTCATATCTTTACATTACTTTTTAACTAATATTAAATTAAGTAATACTAATTGCAAGGCTCAAAACTAAACATAATACTTTTAACAAGGTCTTTATTACATTGCCTTTAATGAGTTAATATAATTTTTATTTGTAGTCTGCAGTACTGTTTACATTTAAATGAGTATTACTGTATTTTATTTTGTTTTAGCACATGTATGTTTGTATATATTTGTTCATCCTAACTATGATATAGTAGAAATATACTAACTCATGTTTTATGTATAAATGTATATACAATTATGTGTTCATGTTTCCTTTATTCACTATTTTCATAATTCTTTTGTTTCAGAGTAGTACTTCCTGGTATTTGGGCTTGCTTTTCCCAGCATTTTATTATGTAAATTAACATTTTGAAATAGAAGAAGGATTTAATTTTGGGACAGGTGAAACACCTGTTAGGTATATATTGTGTGCTCCTTTCTCTTTGTCCTTATAAAACTTTATTTAGAAGTAATAGTACCATTAGGTTTTGAACAGCAGCCAGATTTATTTCGAGGATCTAGAGAATTGCCTTTGGAAGATACAAATGATGAAGCAACTTGTTCATAATAGTAAGTCTATAAAATAAATTTCCAGATTTTATTACAGATTAAATGTCATCTCCTAATAATTTCTGAGTAGTAAAGAGATCATTAACATTACCAAATATTTTTAAAAGTTATAAATGTTTACTGAAGTGACGAGGTAACATTCTAGAAGATGTTTTTGTTGGGGCTTTTTGTATTTTTTTTGTTTGTGTTTTGGCCACACCTACTTGGTATGTAGCATCTCAGTTCCTCTACTAGGGATCGAACGTGTACCCCCCTGCATTGGAAACATGGAGTTTAACCACTGGACCACCAGGGAAGTCCACAATTTGTTTTTTTTTTTTAAAGACAGAGTAAATTAAAAGTTCCCCCAAGCATTCTGACTAATGTTATTTTTTACTTTGAAACAGTAACAGAACAGAGAAATGAATATGCAATAAAAGATGAAATTCACCAATTAAAAGTTTTTTAATCCAAGTTTTTCCTTCTATTCAGACATTCTTTTTTAAAATTTAGATATATTCCTAATGGACTAGCTCCCTCTGCTGCTTCCTGCCATTCTGAGTTGGTCTCCATCACAAAGAAAAAAATGGGCATTACTCATCATATTTAACTAAGGTGAACAATTTAGTTAAACAGAATATAGATTCTAGTCTGGTTCAGAAAGATTCTTTTTGAAAAGTAAATTTTATAGTTTTCTATATGTCAATACTGCCAATAAAAATATTTGTGTGGTAATTAAGTTGAACTTTTGATGCTTTTTAAATTGGTCTTTCATTATTCACTTTCCTAAAAGAAAATATTAGCTTTTTAATATGTGTTTTAAAGTAAGATTGTTTACAGAAAATTGGGTTGTGTTTTGTTGATGCTATGATACGGTGGATTTAACTATTTGAAGTTTGCCTATCTCTTACCTAAATAATATAGGTTATGAAATTTTCCAGTTTTATATATAGGTAAGTTTTGAAAGAATTTATGATATCAAAGAATATAAAATATTTGTTTCGCCCATAATTGAGTTTTTGTTATGGTGGAAATGTCTGACTTTCTGAGCCTGGTTTTTTAAGTATTTTCAGAGAAAATTGGTAATGTTCTGTTCGGAAAAATGTTGAAGAAATGTGGTTGTTCATGATTAGTACCTTGATGAGATAGGTGTCCTAGGGTTTATTGAAGTATCATGTAGTAGTGTAACATAAACGCAGTAACTGAGGATTAACTGAATCCTAATAACTGAGAATTCAGTTGTTAGGGCTGGAGTGTATGTCTGTGTTTGTTTGCAACCCTTTATAAATAGAGTAATGCCTCTTAGTCTAGAATCATAACAAAGGACAATATTACTTAGTTTTGTTACAATGACCATTTAAAATAAACATTTGATGGCAGCAGAACAGCAAATCGTTAGTGGGGTTTTAGAGTTAAATTTTGTACATTACAATTTATAAATAAAATTTTTTTTCATTAAAATTGTTAGCTGTAATTTTTGTGAAAGGAAAGATTATATTAAGGGATTAATGGATATCCTCTTTGGTGATTGTTTTCTTTCTCTTTGCAGTTAAATAGATTTGCATATTTTATTTTATTTTTTTAATTAAGGTATTATTAAAGCAATTGGTTTCCCTGTATGTATGCCAGATTTTTTTCCTTAAAATATCCTAAGGATGGCAAGAAGTAGTATTAAATGAATTTGTTGAAGTAGATTCTGAAAGGAGTAATTAGTGATTGTCTTGTGTGTGATTTTTATTCCTTTTTTTTTCTTTGCTGACTGAGCAGCATTTAAATTAATTCAGTTCAGTTGATTCAAATTGCCTAAGTCTTAAGTCTAAACAATTTTCAGTTTTGCCTGGCTGTAAATTTCAGAGCACATGTTGAAAAGTTTATAATTATGATTTTTGCAACTAAAATTAGAAAACTTAGATTCAGTATCTTTATATAGATTGTACTGAATGGCCTAATTTTTGTAATGGAATATACAATTTTGAATATCACCTATGGAAATTCTCAATACAGTATTGTTATCAATTTACACACGGAAACAAGGGGAAAGAGTAGCATAAAAATCTCTGAAAAGAGATCCTCAGAGAAAAAATGAGTTAGTTTTGAAGCTAGAACTGTGTCAGTTTGGAACGTTTTGACTTTTTGTTATCTTTAATAGAGATAAATTTTGTTTATTTTGGTTAGTTAGATTAGAAATAATCCTTTTCTTCCCTTTCCTCCTAACAAATTTTATTCTCTGAATGATAACCCTGTCTCATTCCAGGTATAAAAACTGCAGTCATTACAATGCACTTCCCAGCATGAAGTCTGTTAACTTTAATAAGCTGTCTTAAGTGTGTAAAAAATAAACTGTTTTATCTAACATGGACACAGCCATACTCTAACCCCTAATCTTAGAATTAGATATAGTCACATTACCAAAGCATTGTATCTACTTTGGAAATGACTGAAGACTTCATTGGTGCTGTGCAGTTGTTAATATTTCGGTGTTTGTTTTTTTTCAATTGAACTGTTTGTAAATTAATGGGAAGATGGAGAGATTTTTGAGATGGCCTACTAGCCTTTTTGCCTTTCAACTTTATTATAGGTAACTAAGGGGGAAAAAAAAAGAATAATCTGTTCATTCGTGGTTAAAATTGTGTTCAAGTTCAGTACAATCTATTAAAATACACTTTATTTGGATTATTTTTTTTTCTTTTTAAAAAAATAAACATTTTTTCATTTTCTTTTTTCTTCTTAATGGTATTATAAATCATGTTTCTTTCATAGTCTTTTCCTATACATGTTTTCTTTTTCTTCACTCCATTTTCTGCTCAGCTATCCTCATGTTAACTTGATAACATTTTTAATGAAGATGGTGGGATGGTAAGTTTCTATCAAAAATAGAGGTAACTTTTTCCCCTTCTGTGTTACACTGAACTCATTATTCCTTGTGAACCTTATTCCATCATGTTAAACTTACAGACTACAGTTTTGCAGTTTCCTGACTGTATGGTTTAGGTAGAACTTTGATATAAAAAGTTGGAAAGGTTTATAAGAATCTGTCAGTGTTACTCGTTTGTTGTTGTTGTTTAGTCACTAAGTTGTATCCTACTGTTTTGCCACCCCATGTGACCCCTAACCTGTTTAGCCCTCCAGGTTTCTCTGTCCTTGGAATTTCCCAGGCAGAAATACTGGAGTGCTTGCCATTTCCTCCTCCAGGGGCTCTTCCAGACCCAGGGATCAAACCTGCGTCTCCTGCTTGATGGGTGAATTCTTTGTTACCACTGAGCCACTTGGAAAGCCCTATTCACTGGTTAGGAATCCCATAAGCATAATGTAGTACTTGGATGTATGTATCTGAGAAAAACTTATTTTACAGTACTCAAGCCTCTTCCTGATAGACTAGTTGATAAAAGTAGTTGGAAACTCACTCTTATGGAATTCACTGTTGTCATGATTCTTTTATCTGGGCTTAACTGAATGCTTCTGAAAGAAAGCTGAAAGCTATTTTTGAGTTCAACTTTTATAGGTGATTGATTCTTCATATTCTCCAATACTACTACAATGAGCGATAGGAATATAATACAAACAAGCCTTAATTTAATAATACTTATTTAAGTAGCTACCTGGAGAAGGCAATGGCACCCCACTCCAGTACTCTTGCCTGGAGAATCCCATGGACAGAGGAGCCTGGTAGGCTGCAGTCCATGAGGTCTCCAAGAGTCGGGCACGACTGAGCGACTTCACTTTCGCTTTTCACTTTCATGGATTGGAGAAGGAAATGGCAACCCACTCCAGTGTTCTTGCCTGGAGAATCCCAGGGACGGGGGAGCCTGGTGGGCTGCCGTCTATGGGGTCGCGTAGAGTCGGACACGACTGAAGCGACTTAGCAGCAGCATCAGCAAGTAGCTACCATTTAGTTAATGCCTGTCAGTGCCAGTCCCTTTTCTAAATGTAATTGTAGATGTAATTTTTATATCATACAATCTCTCTAATTTTTTATAAAGAGAAAACAGAAACTTAGAGAAATTAAGCAATTTATCCTGTGAAAATAGTTTCTCTGGGAAGCGATGATAACTAGGAGTCACATCTAGTTCAGACGTATTCCTCATTGCAGCTCATTTTATCTTTTAAACCACGTAGTTATCTTTGGTTAAATTCTTGTTATTAATTTAGGGTCTTTTTCTAGGCAAAGAAATTCCAGTGGAAAACTGAGTGCATTTTATGGTAACTTTTTGAGTGTATAGGGCTAGAGGTATATTGACTCACCAGTGAAGCTGAGTGAAGAAATCTGAAAGTGACCATTTATTTAGAATGCTTCATTTCAGTTCAGTTGCTCAGTCGTGTCCGACTCTTTGCGACCCCACGAATCACGGCACGCCAGACCTCCCTGTCCATCACCAACTCCCGGAGTTCACTCAAACTCACGTCCATCGAGTCAGTGATACCATCCAGCCATCTCATCCTCTCGTCCCCTTCTCCTCCTGCCCCCAATCCCTCCCAGCATCAGAGTCTTTTCCAGTGAGTCAACTCTTTGCATCAGGTGGCTAAATTACTGGAGTTTCAGCTTCAGCATCATTCCTTACAAAGAAATCCCAGGGCTGATCTCCTTCAGAATGGACTGGTTGGATCTCCTTGCAGTCCAAGGGACTCTCAAGAGTCTTCTCCAACACCGCAGTTCAAACGCATCAATTCTTGGGCGCTCAGCCTTCTTCACAGTCCAACTCTCACATCCATACATGACCACAGGAAAAACCATAGCCTTGACTAGACGGACCTTTGTTGGCAAAGTAATGTCTCTGCTTTTGAATATGCTATCTAGGTTGGTCATAACTTTTCTTCCAAGAAGTAAGCATCTTTTAATTTCCTGGCTGCAGTCACCATTTGCAATAAGGCCTGACACTGTTTCCCCATCTATTTCCCATTAAGTGATGGGACTGGATGCCATGATCTTTGTTTTCTGAATGTTGAGCTTTAAGTCAACTTTTTCACTCTCCACTTTCACTTTCATCAAGAGGCTTTTTAGTTCCTCTTCTCTTTCTGCCATAAGGGTGGTGTCATCTGCGTATCTGAGGTGGTTGATATTTCTCCCGGCAATCTTGATTCCAGCTTGTGTTTCTTCCAGTCCAGCATTTCTCATGATGTACTCTGTATATAAGTTAAATAAGCAAGGTGACAGTATACAGCTTTGACATACTCCTTTTCCTATTTGAAACCAGTCTGTTGTTCCATGTCCAGTTCTACTGTTGCTTCGTGCCCCCTTTTTCCAGAGTGATCTTTGTAAAATGAAAATATGATCATGAATAAAACCTTTCAGGTGCTTCCCATTGCTGTTAGGATAAAGACCAAAAACCATAATGTGGTTGATGTGGCCCCTACCTTCCTTTCCAACCTCATGTTTTATTACTTCTCATACTTTTCTGTATTGCAGCCTTACTGGCCACTTCTCAATTTCTTGAATGTACTATTCTGTTCCTTTTTCCTGGAAAGTTCTATGTGCACACAGCCTTTCCATACTCACCCTTCAGATTTGAGCTCTTCAAGGAAACCTTTTTGGATGTAGCAGGCGTTGGTGAAGTCCAAAATACATATTATATGCTCTCATGTACTTTTTTTCATTAATTTGTATGAGTATATCATTATTTCCTTTCCCTTTTATTCTTAAGCACCATGTGTCGGAGGTTGTATCAGTTTTGTTCGCAGTTACATGGTCATCAGAACAATGAGAAAGTGGTATTCAGTGTTCATAACAATAAGTGAACATGAGTAGTCTCAGCTTGTTATGGGTTTAATTGTGTCGTCTTATGTGTTGGAAGTCCTGAACCAGTATTTTATAATGTGAATATTTTTAGGATATAGGCCCTTTAAAGAGGTAATTAAGGTAAAATGAAGTCATATGATTGGACTCTGATCCAATATGATTGGTGTTCTTAAGAGGTGATTAGGATACAGACACACAAAAAGAGAAGACATTAACAACACTGAAGGAAGACAGCCATCTGCAAGCCAAGGAGAGAGGCTTTTGAAGAAACCTACCCTGCTGACACCTTGATTTTGAACTTCTGACCTCCGGAATTGTGAGAAGGTTAATTGCTATTGTTTAAACAACCCTGAATGATGCTTTGTGGCTTTGGAAAACTGACACAGATTTTGGTACTGGGAAGTGGGATGCGGCTCTAACAAATAGCTAAGAATGTAGAAATGGCTTTAGAACTGGCTATTGCAGAGGCTGGAATAATTTTGAGTTTCATGTTAGAAAAAGCCCAAGGTTGCCTTCTGTGATAATAGTTAGAAATATGAACATTAAAGGTGATTCTGCTGAGGGCTCTGAAAGAGGGCTATCAGGAAGGCTTCTATCACTTAGCATGTATGAGCATATTAATAGAAATAAGAAAAGGGTTCTTCTGATAAGGTCCCAGATGAAACTGAGGAACATGTTACTGGAAACATAAGGAAAGGCAGTCATGTTATAAGGTGGCAGAAAGTTTGGCTAAATTGTGTTCTATGGGTTTGTGGGAAATTGAACTGTTAAGTGATAAACTTGGATATTTAACTGAAATTTATAAGCAAAGTGTTAAAAGCGTGGCCTGATTTCTCCTTGCTGCTTATACTAAAACACAAGAGGACAAAGATAATTGAAGAAAGATTTATTAAGCAAAACGGAACCAAAACTTTGAAGATTTGGAAATTCTCAGCCTATGCATGTTGCAAAAAATTAGAAAGTGTGTTCTGGAGACAACATCAAGGCTGTTGCTAGACAACCATTTGATAAAGGGAGTATGGACATGTGACTTAGGGATTCATAAAGCCATCTCAGCAGGACCTGAGATGGGGTTATGGCAGCAGAAACACTACCAGCTTGGACTGAAAGGGACAGAGACAGGATGAAATGAAGGAGGCTGTCAGACTTCTGAGATTCTATAAGACAAGTCAGTAGAGCTATCTGTGTCACCTGGCTGAAAGCATGTGTTTTCCTCCAACAAGAGTAGCATGACCCTGAAGGCAGTTCAGAAGTCAACAGGGCTGCCACTGCCACCATGGGATCAGAGCACCAAGCCTGAGAGGGTGGGGCTCCAGCCCAGTGGGCCCAGAACATGGAGCCGTAGATTACTCTTTATTGTTGATTATTAAATATTATTCAACATTAAAATCTTACGAAACTTGCCTTATTACAGACTTGCTCGGGATCCATCATCTCCTCTTTCTGATTTTTTTTTTTTTTTGGAATGGAAACATTTTGAAAGCATATAAGTTGTCTGCAGTCACATGGTTAAATAACAGCTGAAGGAAATTTTGCCTCAGGATAAATCATATCTCAAGTTGACCCATAGCTGGTTTAAATGGTATTTAGATAAGATTTTTGGATTTAAGAGTTGATGCTGCTACTGCAGCTAAATCACTTCAGTTGTGTCTGACTCTGTGTGACCCCTTAGACAGCAGCCCACCAGGCTCCTCCATCCCTTGGATTCTCTAGGCAAGAATACTGGAGTGGGTTGCTGTCTCCTTCCCCTAGAGTTGATGCTAGAAGGGGCTAACACTTTGTGGGCTCTTGGAATGGGATGAATGTGTTTTGCATATGAGAAGGACATTGGTTGATGGGAGACAAGAGAGTGGAGTGTTAAATGGGCTGAATTATGACCCCTCAAAATTCATGTTGAGGTCCTAACCCCCAGTACCTTAGCATGTAATTATATTTGGAGATAGCACCTTTAATGAGAATTAAGATATGGATGAGCTGTAATCCAATATAACTGGTGTCCTTATAAGAACAGGAAATTAGGACACAGCCATAAACAGAAGGAAGACCTTTGAAGACATGGGCAGAAGAAGGCCATCTACCAGTGAAAGAGAGAGGCCTTAGAAGAAACCAACCTTGTGGACACCTTGATCTCAGACTTCAAGCTTCTAGAATTGTGAGAAAATAAACGCTGTTTAAGCCACCCAGTCTGCATTTTGTCACAGTCCTAACAAACTAGTATATAGTATTGTACCTGATAGTTGAGAGGCACTTGTGAGGTGTTTCTTCTGCAGTTCTTTTATGTATAAAATGAGGACATTTGACTTGGTCAGTGGTTCTTAATTTTTAATTTAGTAAAAAAATTTCTGAAAATGGAATGCGTTTCATTAAGAAATGTATAGTGGTCTGCCTGCCCTGTGAGTTATTCATTGTGCAACCTAGTTCTGTGTTTCAGACACTATCTTTGCTGTATCTCAGAGATTGTTTTGAAAAGCAGAAACCTCGACTTTAGTAGAGCACAGAATTTCAAATTGCAACTTCAGCAAGTCACTTAGTTTTATGAAACTTTTCCCTTAAATGAGAATACCTTCTTAAATAGGATTACTGGATGGATTATATGAGTATGTTAGAGTTTCAGCTAAAGTATCTTGTGTGTGAACCTTGAAACTGATTTTGTTTGCCTTTTGATGATTTCACTTCCTTATATACCAGAAATGGTAGAGAAGGAAACAAAGCAATTGGTTGAGTTTTATACTAGTTAGAAAGGTCTAAAGGAGAAAGTCTGATTTTTTTGTTATTTAACAAAGATAGTCATTAGCATAGGCAGTCAGAAGTTAAGCTGTGTAATACTTCAAAACAGTTTGGGATCTATGCCTTTGTCAAGAGCGGCACTAATTTTTCATTTGTGTTGTATTGACTCTTGGTATGATCGAGTCAGTTTGATATTCTCATCTTCATTATGGTATGATTAGTTTCACAGAGCAGTGTATTGGCCAGATCACACAAATCCATTTCTGTAACAGAAAAAAAAAAATTTTTTTAATGTCAAGCATAATAAAAGGAGCTTTTCCTCACCACCCTTAGTTCTCATGAATACATTTTTTTGTTTTATTTTTCATTACAATGTTATGTGTCATGTTTGTGTGACAGTGAGATATCAGCTTACCTGTAGTTCTGTGAAACTTAAGTTAATTGCACCCTAGGCTTCTGTGAAATGAGTCATCCAGATGGGAACATCAATTTGAGTGGATGTCAGCTTTCTATTTTTGTAGTGCAGTCCAGGAAGTGACAGAGTAGACAAAGGGGAAGAAGGCATTTGTTGGAGGGTCAGAGAGGAGTAATATTTTAAAGTTTGTATTACTTACTAGTATCTTGTGTTTATTATTTTAAATGCTAGTATTCTAAATTTTTGATAACATACCATTCTTTTTGAATCAATTCTTAGATTATTTTCTACTCTAACTGCAGTAGAAGAAATTATATATTTAGAAACAGTTTATAGAAGAATGAGATTATCTAGGGGCAGTATAGATAGCACTCAATGGAGAAAGGAAATCAGAAGAAAAATTTGCTAATCAGGTTTTAATAATTTGCGTTGAGGCTTTCTAATAAGTAAGATATTGGTTGGTTGTGTTGTGGAAATAACATGGAAAGTACAAGAAATGTTTGTTTGGTCATATGAATTCTCCCCTTACAGGAACTGGATTAGACCTGCTGAAGTCACAGAGTAGGTCTTTTGGACTGAAATTCAGGTGAGCATCTTACCAAGGGTGGTTTAAAAGAGCGGAAATAGGTGTTAACATAGTTTCAGAAAAAACCAAGCATTATTCTGAGGAAACAATAAATCCAGTCGATGAGTAAAAAACAAAAGGATAATAAACTGGGAGACAAAGAGGGACCAGAAACTGAAATGCAGCTGAGTAAATGAGTAAGGTTGAGTGCATACAGGGATGACACTAGGCCTTTGGCAGGAGTGGTATTGAAAGACTGGAAGCTTGTTTTACTGATTGTTTCAGTGTATCATTTCTTGGTGGATGATGGACTGATACTTTGTGGGCCTTCTAGCTTTTGCAGTCACCAGAACATGAAATATGGGCCAGGGGGTGCGGGGGAGGGGTTGGAAATAGGGCTTCCTCTCTGAATTGTCTTGGTTGGTGCATATCAAAATGATTTATGTTGTTTCTAAGAACATCAGGTGTATCTTGACTTTTGGGACAATCTGCAGATACATAGTAGAAGTACTCAGTGCAGTGAGAAAACAGCGGGTGTAGGCTACAGTTTCTGGGGATGGAATGGTGTTTTCTGATTGAAGGAGTGTGGTTGAGAAATATGAACCAGTAGTGAGAAGGATCAGTAAAATCTTTTCTGGATGAGTGTGTTGCAGTGGTGTTAATTACTTTTCCACTGTTCATTTAGTACATTGGTAGTGAAATGTGGAGGACTGGACATAGGAAAAAGTGGAATTTATTAAGGGAAAATAGTTAAGGGGGAAAGGCTATAGACAGTAGTAACTGAATGGTCAAAGGCTCAGAGATGGGTAACAGTAAGTGTTGAATTTATTCATGCATATATTTATTTATTCAAGTGTTTCATGACTGCTTACTATGTGCCAGGCATGTTTTAATGACAGCTGCTACTGCTTCTACGTCAATTCAGTCGTGTCCAACTCTGTGTGACCCCATAGACTGCAGCCCACCAGACTCCCCCGTCCCTAGGCTTCCCCAGGCAAGAACACTGGAGTGGGTTGCCATTTCCTTCTCCAGTGCATGAAAGTGAAAAGTGAAAGTGAAGTTGCTCAGTCGTGTCTGACTCTTAGCGACCCCATGGACTGCAGCCTACCAGGCTCCTCCATCCATGGGATTTTCCTGGCAAGAGTACTGGAGTGGGGTACCATTACCTTCTCTGTTTAATGATAGATCAATGAGAAAAGCAGACAAAACCTCTACCCTCCCTACCTGAGTCAGCGTAGGGAAACAGACTGCATCAATAAACAGGTATCTGGGAGGTCAGATGCTAAGTGCTGTGGACAAAATTGAAGCAGCATAAATGGTATAAGGAGGATGAGGCTTGGTGGAATGTGTACCACTTCACTTGAAGTGATCGATAAAGGCTGAATTGATAAGGTAACGTTTGAGCAGAGACTTGAAGAAAATGAGAGTGAATTAGCAAAGAGAGAAGCAAGGATGGAGCATTCTGGACTGAGGGTCCTGCAAGTAAGAGCTCTAACGAGGTAGGTGGGACTGTGCTTCGTGTGGTTAAGGAATTGCAGGATGTCAGTTTTCTTGGAGCTAAGTGAGCAAAGGGCAAGGTGGTAGAAGAAAGAGGAAAAAGGAACAAGATAATAATGGGCCTTGTAAATTATTGAAGAAATACAGACCTTTATTATGCTTGAAATGGGAAGCTGTTGGAGAGTTTTGAGCAGGGGATGATGTGATCTGACTTGTGTTTTAAGTTATACAAAGTCAGTTCTGGCTGCTGTCTTGAGAATCACTTTAGAGATACAAGAATGGAAGCAGGGACTAACTAGACGGCTCTTGGAATAATCCAAATGAGAGGTGATTGAGACTTCGGCCGGGGAACAAAGGTAGAGGTAGTGAGAACTGGTTGAAGCTAGAACTGACAAGATTTGATCAAATAAGGGTATGAGAAGGATGGAGTTACAGTTTACTAAGATACAATAGAGCACATTTAGAAAGGAAAACAGGTGTTTTCCTGTTTAGTTTTGGGCATCTTAAGTTTTAGGTGCTTTCTGGACATTGAATGGAGATGTAGAATATATAGTGTGTTTAGAGTTCATGGGAGAGGTCTGGGTTGGAAATACAAATTTGGGTGTGGATAGGAGAGCAGGCTTTTTATTGTTGGTAGAGCATAAAGTTTAGTCTAAAGTGTAACAAGAGGTAACTCCAAACATCAGCAATTCTCAATCTTGTCTATGTTATAACACACACAGAAGACAAAATTTGTGGAATTTGCTGGAGTAAATGGACCAGGCTACTCTTCCCAAGGCTTTTGGTCCTGGAGCTCAGAAATTCCACCTGCCATGGGCTCCATTTAGCAGTCTTACCTGTACCCATCAGAGGCAGTGCCAAGCACACTAGTTAGGAAACTCTACTTTAGAGAAGGGGCCTGATAAAGGAGACTGAAAACACAATGTTAACAAGCTAAGACTTACCTTGCTGACAGTAGGAATCACAAGAGATTTTTACCAGAAATATGACAGTTAATATTTGTTTTAATTGGTGTTTTTCAAATTCTTCATGGTGAAAAGAGTTTTTTTTTTTTAATTTTCCAATGCATTGCAGTCTGATAATTTAGTAAAGTATAATTAAAAAGTGAATTTACTAGAAAAATTTTAATATGTCAAATACTTTATAATTCAATTCAACAGATACAAAAATTATTCTCAAATTCCTGCAAAAGTTACTGGTTTCTCATGGACTGGCATCAGTACAGATAACACTTTGAGAGCATTGTTTCGGATGGAGCATACTTTACAGAGTAGTAATAGAAAGAAGAAAACTTCTATGGACATGTTACAGTTAGCTGGAAGACCACCAGGTGTTTTGTGGTGTTTGTTGAATGACCTAAGATAGCCTAACTGGATGATGTTTTGGCAGAGGCATGAAGCTTACTGGTGGGGACTTACTCTATTGGTAAGTGCCTGGCCACTCTAGTGTAGTCTCCTCTATTTCTCCTCCAGCATTCTACTCTTCGGGAGTCACTCTGGAGTGGCCTGACCTTGGTCAAGTGTAGCTTATGTCTAACTATATCTTGATTGGTAGAAGATTGATTACTTGTTCTAGCCTCTTGTGAAGTGACTACCGTGAAAGAAGAGTGGAATGGTTAGCCTTTCTTCACAGTTAGCACATGAAGCTACTCTTATCCTGGTAGAGCTAGTTTTCTTGCTTCTCTGTTTTTGTTCCCCTACTAAAAGAACCAGCATTTATCAGGGAAAAATAGGAGTTCTCCTGAACTGCTGTTGTGTTTTTTTTTTTTGTATTTTGGAGGACGTGAACTACACTCGAAGTGAATATACCTATCCCAACAGGGATGTTATTTACTCAAACTTCCTTTTTTCTTTCTTTAAATATTATTAATTTAATAAACAAATATTTATTATATTCATAAATAATATATTTTATAATAAATTTCATTTCATATTTATTAAATATTTATTTAATATTGATTTAGTTGGCTGCACTGGGTCTTTGTTGCAGCATGCCAGATCTTAGTTGTGGCATGCAAACTCTTAGCTGTGGCATGTGGAATCTGGTTCCCTGACCAGAGATCGAACCTGGGCCCCTCCATTGGAGAGTCCTAGCCACTGGACCACCCAAGAAAGTTTCAAGTTTCTTTTTTTCTTGATTAAAAAAAAGAGCTTATTTGTCTGTAATAAGCACCAGTCTACCTCAGTTTGTGCAAACCACCCCCTACCTAACCCTGCCTACCTTAACGCTAGCCTGTCTTAAGTCTTGGGCAAGAATAAAGAGAAGGCACTATCAGGTTAGAACCCACATATTCAAGGTAGCTGATAAATTCACAAGTTGTTCTTGGCATTATACTCTTGAGTCGAGAAGTCATTGCAAAATGGCTCTTGACTATGAAGTCTGAATTTGGAATGTAGTGGCACGTCAGTTGACTGACCCACCCCTTCCTCACCAGGGCTGAGTCTCAGATATGTCGAAGGGTGGTCAAAAAGCAGAAGTAGTGTGGTTGCACACCTTCTTTGCAGAGGTAATCAAATTATGTGGTTGGCGTGGTGTGGCCAGTCAACCAGCTGGCACATTAGCGTCTTCATAGCCTTCTCAGGGCTTCCTTTGTGGCGCAGCTGGTAAAGAATCTGCCTGCAGTGTGGGAGACCTTGATTGGGAAGATCCCCTGGAGAAGGAAAAGGCTACCCACTCAAGTGTTCTGGCCTAGAGAATCCCATAGACTGTATAGTCCATGGGCTTGTAAAGAGTCGGAGAGGACTGGGCGACTGACTTTGACTTAGCTGTCTTCAGTCGAAATCCCAAGAGAAGCTGCAGTTGCCACAAGTAACCACATGAGGGCAACTCGGGAAACAGTGGTAAGAGGTCACAGCCTTCCGGTCAAGGGCTCAAAAGGGCACCAGATGTTTGCTTGCTGGGGTGCCACTGCTACGACCACTGATATCTCATCTCCCACTGTGTTCCAGGCAATCTCGGGCCCCTTTGTTCCAGGGGACGCAAAGGAACTAGAGCTGACTGACTCCCTGCTGAGGTGACTGGTGTGAGGTCTGTTCTTGACAAGACCCATTTGAGTATCTACAGGGGTAAGAAAGGCAGGAAAAGCACAGGGTAGCCCTTGGAATCCCTGAAGGGAGCCAGTGGCAGTGTTCAAAAGGCATGATTTTTGGGGTGGTTAATTTCACAGGTACCAGTCAGTCATAACAGACTGGTTACTGTGCTAGAGAGAAAACCTATGGGTCCTTTGGGATCAGTCCTGTAAGTTGATGGTAAGTGGAAGATGGGGTGGGGGCAGAGTCTAGAGAAGGGGTTGGGCAGTGAATTAAGAGGGAGTGCAGGGTACTATATGCAGAAGAATTCAAGCACTTTAACAAACTGTGTGGCCACAGAAACATACTAATTAATTTAGCCCTTTGAGATCTGAGACTCGGTCTCCTATATCCATGGCAACTTTTACAAGCCTAAGAAAATTGTGTGGTTTCTCCAGTTACCCCTAATCTTTTCTAGGGTAGGTGGAGTCTGAGTGACTATTACGAGACAAGAGTTCCTGGTTCTAGGTCAATATTGCCTTTCTCACCTCTGCTATTTGCTGGCATTGATTGGAGATATTTGCAGCCTGACTTCCACTTTCCTGGATACAAGGAGTAGAATGTGGCCTCTCACTTGTACATGTTGAATTAACAGGAAATGTGTCTCTGTGGCTGCTGGTTTTAGGAACAAGTCTGAAAATTTTTTCAGGGAGAGAGTAGCCAACGGACTTAGTTTAGGTTCTGGTTTGACAGGTTAGTGATAGGCCTTAGGTGTTGGAGACCACAGTTAAAGTAGGATATTCTGCTCAAGGAAAACAGGAATGGAAAAATGCAGAAGTTTTCAAGCCAGTGTCTTTAGAGACCCTGGAAAACCAATTTCCTTCATTGACTTCAAGGATGAAGAGCTTGGAAGTCCTAGAAGGGAAAGTGAGAAAGCCACAGAGGAAATTCTAAAATCATCGTAACAAACAGGACATAGGCTTTCTGCCATCTTTTTCAGTCACTTGATTTTTCAATGTATTGCATATGTATAAAGGTATAAGCTCTAACCCTATATATTGATGGATGTAAAGATGGTTGTGACACACCTTTCTATATTTACTTGCCATTTATATAAGAAATTAATAGAAATTAGACTGAAAATGTGACAAATACTGTGCCTGGAAACCTAAGACATATATACAGGAAGCAGATGAAAAAGTGCCATTGATAATTATGCTGATAGGATTGAAGGAGAAAGAATGCTATGGAGGTTTCAGGCAGGAAGAAATTGAGCAGGGTAGGTTTGAGTATGTTGGAGATGGCTGAATGGGGGTGAGAAGGGTTAAAACATTGCTTCTAAGTAGAACAGCAACAAAGATAGTATAGTGAATAAAATACTACAGTCACAATCAAGAAATTAGAATCATTGCTCTCATACTACAGTTTTGTGATGCTGTACAAGTTGCTGTCCCAGTTCATGACTCAAATGTTACATATCAATGTCCTTTGTTTTCTCATGAATACTGTGAATATTAATGAGATGCTATTTATAACATTCTAGATTCTTCAAGAAATACTTGAAAGTATACTTGACATCAGAATTCTTTGTGATCTAATTTGTTGAATAATTGTGGGAATATTGGCTGATGATAAAAGCCTAAGACCAAAGTCATATATCAATATAAAACCTGAATGCACTGTGTATAAGGTTCTCATCACTTTTACACAATGTAAAGGTGACACAGTTCTACATGTGCAACACGGTGATGCACAGGATACACAGAGAAGTAGAAACTGCATCAAAGGAGTCAAGCTGTATGCTGCATGCTGCCTGGAAGTCAGCCAGAGATGTGTTGTGAACCATCTCTTTAAAACTACGCAAGAGTGTCATCGTCTGAATTCTAGGACCATAAACCTGAACGCACTACAGATTCAACTTTTTAGACAGTTTCTTCTTTGGAACATAATCTTAAAGGGGGGAAAAATGAAACCGTTTTGAAGACTCTTGAGAGTCCCTTGGACTGCAAGGAGATCCAACCAGTCCATTCTGAAGGAGATCAACCCTGGGATTCCTTTGGAAGGATTGATGCTAAAGCTGAAGCTCCAGTACTTTGGCCACCTCATGCGAAGAGTTGACTCATTGGAAAAGAGTCTGATGCTGGGAGGGATTGGGGGCAGGAGGAAAAGGGGACGACCAAGGATGAGATGGCTGGATGGCATCACCGACAATGGACATGAGCCTGAGTGAACTCCAGGAGTCGGTGATGGACAGGGAGGCCTGGTGTGCTGCGATTCATGGGGTCGCAAAGAGTCGGACACGAGCAACTGAACTGAAGATTATGGTACAGGAATGCAGCCAGCCCATCACAAAGGTTATATATAGTCTGCAACCCCACTGACACTGTATGTGCTAGGGTCCTCCTGTCATGAAACAAAAGGAGCAACTGCAAGCTGGAAAGTGAAAGACCTATTGGTGTACTCTGAAGCATGACTTAAAATCATGCTACTGAGCTATGACGTGAAGGAGGAAAAGTGATGGTTACTATGCTATGCAGCGTTCACAGGTCCTTCTGAGCATTTCAGTAAGAGAGCTTGCTCAGTTGTGACTGACAGGTATGCAGTGAGGACAGTCATCCCAGCTACACAGTGTAGAAGTGATCTTTTGTGCTTGCATTGCTTTTTTGGACACAGAAACCTGGATATAAGTTATGTATAAATTATTTAAGCCTGACCTAAAAATTTTCATACAAAAGGAGATGAAGCAAAAGTCAGTCCTTTTTATTCATGATGCCCTTCATAATCTAGTTAGACTGCTTTGTATGCCTCTTCCAGGCCCTTTTTGTGTCTGAAACAGACACACAACATGTACATACACATAATGTGTATGTACATTGATTGAGAACCTACTGTATTCCAGGATCTGTGCCAGATGCTTTTCCACTCAAACACAACAGAATGGTTCACTCACTCGGGAGTCATTGCCTTGTGAACTTTGACACATGGCTAAACTCTCAAAAGATTTAAGAGTTTACTGATTTGCTAAATAAATGTCACATGCTCTGTACACCCACCAAGTCCATGTGCAGTACCTTTCAAAGACTTTTCTGAGGCAGTTTACTTTTTTTGTGTGCAAGACCTGAATGAGGCTATTTTAAATGGTTTCCCTTCCACAAATATTTTAGCAGTAGCAGGAGGTAGTAAAGTTGGGGCAGTCCTATAGAGAATAATGTAGGGCTGATAACTTGAAGACATAGAAGGATACAAAATCACTATGAAATGCAGGTAGAAGAACTCAAGCTGCTTAACTATGTGGGGTGGTTTAAAAGAGCCAGTGAATAGCTCTCATCATTTTAAGTCATTTAAGATATAATTATAGACCAGTATAGTAGTAATAACTTATTTACAATGATAACACATGGAAAGCATGTTTGTTAAAAACATCTAAGAGCATCAACCATTTTCCAGTGAAATTGGAAAATTTTCACTCATTTTCACTGAGTGAAATTGTTTATGTCTGTCAAATAGCTAAGTTGTGTATGGTTTGTGCTAGAAATTAGGGCAACAAAGATGCACACATTTTGTTGCTGTCAGTGCTTTCTACTTGCATAAATGATGGGCTTAAAATAAATCCACAGTTTTAAATGTATGAAATTTAAAATTTATGCTTATGAGACCAGTTTTGAAAGTTTTTATTCTTACAGGGCATGGTTCTTTTTTCTTAATCTCATGTTTGAAAAGAATTTTAAATGTAATTACTGTATTCATTTTAAAACAACAGCTGTGACTGTTAAACATGTCAAACATGTTAAGAACTTGAAAAGTAGCAAATCAGGGCTATCTTAACAATGCCAGCTACTAATGAGGTTTACTAAGTAAGTGTAAGTTTGTGATTTGAAAGGCTATTAGTATCCTTTTTGTGCCTAATATAGAGATGAATTCTTACTTTAATCATGTTAATTTCTAATAAGAAAATAAAGATAGAAAATATGTAGGAAAATAAGTTTTGAAAGTTTATCTTGGTGTTTTGGAATGTTTAAAGCATGAGATTGTGCATGGATATCACAAATCTTGTTTCAGTCTTAGGACAAGAAGTAAAATTAAACAGGCTTACCTAATGCATTTTTCTTTTCCTATAGTTTTAGAAAGTCATTTAGTATTTAAACCATTGTATTTTTTTTAATAGTTTAAATTTATTTATTTTTCTTACTTTACTGTGTTGGTTTTGCCATACATTGACATGAATCTGCCACAGGTGTACATGAACCCTGAACCCCCCTCCCACCACCCTCCCCATACCATCTTTCTGGGTCATCCCAGTGCACCAGCCCCAAGCATCCTGTATCCTGTATCGAACCTAGACTAGTGATTCGTTTCTTACATGATAGTATACATGTTTCAATGCCATTCTCCCAAATCATCCCACCTTCTCCCTCTCCCACAGAGTCCAAAAGTCTGTTCTTTACATCTGTGTCTCTTTTGCTGTCTCACATACAGGGTTATTACCATCTTTCTAAATTCCATATATATGTGTTAGTATACTGTATTGGTGTTTTTCTTTCTGGCTTACTTCACTCGTATAATCAGCTCCAGTTTCATCCACCTCATTAGAACTGATTCAAATGTATTCTTTTTAATGGCTGAGTAATACTGCATTATATATATGTACCACAGCTTTCTTATCCATTCATCTGCTGATGGACATCTAGGTTGCTTCCATGTCCTGGCTATTATAAACAGCGCTGTGATAAACATTGGGGTACATGTGTCTCTTTCAATTCTGTAAACCATTGTATTTTAAATCTGTTAGGTGTTTTCTAGAGGTATATGAAAAAGACTTATTTTGCAAAGCAATATTTCTCTTTTCCATATACTCACATTCCATAATAAATGAACATTTTAAGTAGGAAAATTTTCTGATAATAACACTTTTTGCTATGTTTTTGTTGTTATTATTGCAAACTTCTGGGATTTTTGTTAGTTTTACTTTTTCCCTACTGACTGTTGGCTTAGTTGCTTTTGTAGCCTGAAATTTCTTTGATATGAATAGTCCCATCAAGAGATATTGTTCATAATTATACATTACTAGAGCTTATTCTATATCCACAGAAATTCTCCCTTTTGCATATGGTCTTTGCTTAGGATAACATGAGCCGGATTAGTCAGGTAATAATAGTGATGATGGAATCCATGAATTCTTTTTTTTTTTTGTATTTTATTTTTATTTTTTAAAATTTATTTAATTGGAGGCTAATTACTTTACAATATTGTATTGGTTTTGCTGTACATCAACCTGAATCCGCCATGGGTGTACACGTGTTCCCCATCCTGAACCCCCCTTCCCACCTCCTTCCTGGAATCCATGAATTCTTGTAACTCATGACAAATTACATGGTCATGATGAGTGGGGGAGCAATATTTGCATAGTGTTTTTAAGATGCAAACTTTAAATGCCAGAGGCCTCTACCACCCACCAGATGTTTGGGGAAAATATTTAAATCTCAATGTCTCCATCTATAGATTGGTGTGGTTAATAGTAAATTTCTTCTAGAGTCATTATGAAAGTTATTAAATAAGGTAATACATGGAAAGCATGTACGTAAGCACAGTGAGGAAGACTATTGATATGATTTATGGTTAATAACAGAAGAGTCATTTGAGACCCAAAGAATAGCAAAAAGAAAAAGCAGCACCCTGACTCTTTTTCCTGGAAGATTCCAGACTCTGAATTCTCTTTGCCTGGGTTTATTGTATATTTTTAGGTTCTGAGCCACTATCATAGGGACATATGCTTATCTTCAACCATGGAAGCATTAATACATCTCAGTTGAGACTACGAGAGTGTTTTCCATCTTAAGCAGGGTGAAAAATGAGGATTTACTCTGATTACAAAATTAAATATTTCACTTCCCACGTGTTTGTTTAAGTCACCAGCATGTGACTCAGAGAAAAGCAACAGCCTACACCATTTATCTCGTGGTAAAATTTTTCATTCAACAGCAGCTCTAAATCACAAACACTGTGCTAGGGACTGAGGAAGCAGCTGGGAGCAAAATGGACAAAACTTCACAAAAAGTCAGAGAAGACAAGTCAATTGCACTGTCTGTTAGATGGAAATATGTGCTGAGGAGAAAAAGGAAGAGACTAAGGAGGGCCTGGCCTGGGGTAGGGGTGTTGGGTTGAGGGTTGGGAGGGAGGAGTGGCTGCAATTTTAAATACAGGGTCAGGATAGGCCTTACCTGAGACATGATATTTAAGCACATTAGTTTTCCTAATTTTGGTTTAAATAGCTATTAAGGGAATTTTTAAACAACATAAAGTCCAAGCCTATGTTTTTTAGTGTTTTATTAACAAATTATATTTTTCTTTGTGAATAGTGGGTGTTTGTGAAGTAATGCTGTTAGTATAAATTGCTGTTCATTAGCAGTGAAAATGAACTGCAAGTATTTTTAAAAAAGAATTGCCCAAATCTTGGAAATCAGATTTATAACAGAGAGGAGAAATGTAATTGATAGAATTGGAGTTAGTATCTTAGAATGTTGAACTCATTTGCCTTATTAATCATGGATTTTATGCATGCAGCAGTGTGATCTTGTCAAGGGAAAATAAAAAGACTTTTCTTATTTGAAGCAGTCCCTTTGCCATAATGAGAATTTACTTGAAAAGGTGTTATAAGATTTGGAAATTAGCTACTTCCCTTGGAGAATTTAACTTTCAGGAAAATGTTATTTTAACCTGATATATCTTAAAATATATGCTGCTTTATATCTATACATTTTTAAAGAATTTGACTAAGGTTGGACATAACAAAATCAATGTACTTAAAAAAATTAGATTTTAATTTTGAGAACTTGTAGTTATTGGCAGTAATAAAAGCATGTCAAGAATTATCTCAAAGTGAAATCTTTGAGATAGAAAATGGAAATAGGAAAATTAATTTAATATACTATACTTTAATTTGAATTGGAATTATTCTTGTTCATGACTATTGAAAATGTAGAGAAATCACCAAATAGTAAAATAGCATTTTTTTCAGAAGACAGTTATTAACAGTAATTACTGAGTCTTACTAGCTAGAACTGAATTTGCACACAGGCTTTTTTGTGTGTTTGTGGGGGGATGGAATAAATTTATGTTCATTAGTTAAAACAGGTTCAGTAAATCTATCAATGGATTTGTAATTCTAGAGTAAGGCTTAAATATTGAGAAAGCACTTTTGTATGTTTTTTCTCTTTGCCTAATTTGTTTACTGAAGAAAGCCTTTATTTATTTTTCTACTACAAATGTAGTACCTCTTTAGTGTAGGAAATTCTGGACGTATAGAAAATCACAGTGAAATCAACCTCCATAGTTCACCACCATTAGTATTTTGCATATTCCTGTGTTTTTAAACATCAGTTCAGTTCAGTCACTCAGTCGTGTCCAACTCATTGCGACCCCATGAATTGCAGCACGCCAGGCCTCCCTGTCCATTACCAACTCCTGGAGTTCACTCAGACTCATGTCCATTGAGTTCGTGATGCCATCCAGCCATCTCATCCTCTGTCGTCCCCTTCTCCTCGTGCCCCCAATCCCTCCCAGCATTAGGGTCTTTCACAGTGAGTCAACTCTTCGCATCAGGTGGCCAAAGTACTAGAGTTTCACTTCAGCATCATTCCCTCCAAAGAAATCCCAGGGCTGATCTCCTTCAGAATGGACTGGTTGGATCTCCTTGCAGTCCAAGGGACTCTCAAGAGTCTTCTCCAATACCACAGTTCAAAAGCATCAATTCTTCGGCACTCAGCTTTCTTCACAGTCCAACTCTCATATCCATACGTGACCTGGAAAAACCATAGCCTTGACTAGATGGACCTTAGTTGGCAAAGTAATGTCTGCTTTTGAATATGCTATCTAGGATGGTCATAACTTTTCTTCCAAGGAGTAAGCATGTTTTAATTTCATGGCTGCAGTCACCATCTGTAGTATATGTGCATATTTTAAAATATGTAAATATACAAATACATCAGACCTTTATCATTGTGAGATTTATAATTTTGACAGCTGTGTAGCGTAATTTATTTTTTTTATACACAATAATTTGTACCTCTTAATCCTCTACTCCTATATTGCCTCTCCCTCTTCGCTCTCCCTACTGGTAACCTTTAGTTTGTTTTCTGTATCTTGATTCTGCTTCTTTTGGTTATATTCACTTGTTTGTTTTATTTTTCAGATTCCCCATGTAAGTGATGCCGTACAGTGTTTGTCTTTTTCTGTCTGACTTATTTCAGTTAGTATAATTCTCTCCAAATCCATTCATGTTGCTACAAATGGCAAAATTTTATTCATTTTTTATTCCATTGTGTGTGTGTGTGTATGCAGTATGTCCCTGACTTTTGAATGAGCTCTGTTCTGAGAGTGCATTCATAAGTCCATTTAATTTGTAAGTCCAACAAAGTTAGCCCAACTACCCAACTAACACAGTTGACTATATAGTACTGTACTGTAATAGGTTTATAATATTTCTCACAGTAATACATTAAAAAATTTAAATCTTACAGTAACTTGAAAAGTTTACTAGTACATTACAATAGCTGGCATATAGAGGCTGCCGTTAAGTGAACAGGCAAGAAGTGTTACTGGAGGAAAGAGGGTAGATGGAAGATATTCGAGCTGAAGGAGCATCAGCATAGGAGATAGCGGGCAAGTTGGAATTCCACTCATGCCTGACACTGATGGAACGCACATATGCATCTTTTAAAGTTTGCAACTTGGAAGTTCATGTGTAGGTGACTCACTGTATATAGCACATTGTCTTTATCCATTCATCCATTAATAACACTTAGATTGCTTCCATATCTTGGCAACTGTAAATAATCCTGCCATGAATGTTGGAGTGCGTGTATTGAACTAGTGTTTCTGGTTTTTTTTTTTTTTTGGTTGGTACATGACCAGGAGTGGAATTGCTGAGTCATGTGGTAGTTTTAGTTTTTTGAGAAACCTTCATACTGTTTTCCATGGTGGCTACACCAGTTTACATTCCCACCAACCAGTGTACCAAAGTTCCTTTTTTTCCACAGCATTGCCAGTGTTTGTTACTTCTGTCCTTTTTGATGGTAGCCATTCTGACAGGTGTAAGGTGATATCTCATTGTGGTTTTGATTTGCATTTCCCTGATGATTAGTAATATGGAGCATCTTTTCAGGTGCCTATTGGCCTTTGCATGTTCTCTTTGGGAAAATGTTTATTCAGTTCAGCTCATTATTAGATTATTTATTTTTTATATTGAATTATGTGAACTGTTTATATATGTTGAATATTAACATACCTCATCAGTCATATCATTTGCAAATATTTTCTCCCATTCAGTAGGTTATCATTCAGTTTTATTGATGGTTTCCTTTGCTGAGCAAAAGCTTTTAAGTTTAATTGGGTCCTACTTGTTTATTTTTGCTTTTATTTCCTTTGCTTCAGGAGACAGATACAAAAATATATTGCTACCATATGTCAAAGAGTATTTGCCTTTGTTTTCCTTTAGGAATTTTATGGTTTTCCAGTCTTACATTTAGATCTTTAATCCATTTTGAATTTATGTTTGTATATGGTATTAAAAAATGTTCTAGTTTCATTTTTTTGCATGTAGCCTTCCAGTTTTCTCAGCACCACTTAATGAAGAGGTTGGCTTTTTCTCCATTGTATATCCTTGCCTCTTTGTCAAGATTAATTGACCACAAATGTGTGGGTTTAAGGGATTTCCAGTTTCTGGTGATATAAATTGGAGGAAGAACCCAAAGAAATCTTCAAAGTGATAGGAGTGCAAATTATAGGTTTTTGTGACTTTTAAGCAAAACTTTATGGTTATCCTGCCTAAACTGGATTTGATAACAATTGTTTAGTACTTCATCTTTATTGGATCATTTATTTCAATTTAATTTTTTATAGAAACTTCTGTTCTTGTACTCATTCTACTGATTGACATAATGTTTAATCAAACTACATAACTGTAGTACAATTATGATTATTAGTGTAAACAGACTTGGGAGTAAATTCCTCTGACTCCTTGTAAATATGCAGCTCTAAATAATAGGAGCAGAAAGGTGTGGTTGTAATAGAAAACAGCCATCTAGCTGCAAACATTTTGTGTCATTGGTATTAGTTATTCTTTTCTGCAGAGGCAATGGAAGGAATCTGTTAGTTAGGTAGAGGTCATTTAAGGGCATCCATATTAATCTTTATAACTCTGCAAGAAGATATCTCTGTTTCAGAAGGGAGACCAGGTTTGCCCAAGATCCCCCTTCTAGCTTATTAATAAATCAAGACTAGAACCTGTTCCTGGGTTATTTCAACTACAGTCATTCCATAAAGCTGTGAGACCTCTTTTTTTAACTGAGTTTTACTTCATGGGTTGCCCATGCTTCATGAATTAGTATATAGACTTCTGCAATAAGAAATAATCTTTCTGGCTCCCTTAATTATTTTCCTCATGAAGAACATGAAGCAGTAACTTTTTTCTCTCCCAGCTTTGGCTATATCTGGATGTTCTCTTACCTTTGTCTTCAGGTCACAATTCACTTGGTCAGGTTAACTTGCCCCTGAGCAAACATTATCTTTCTGATTCTTAAAAGGTACACTCCATCCCTACCCAGGAGCTTGAGTTCTAAGCCATTATCTAAAAGCTAAACCTTATTTTCAGAGATATGTCACCATTTGTTCTCATCTTATTTCTTCCTTTCTTTTGAAAGCTACAGCCCATTCCTCCAATTCTCCTCTGATTTCTTCTCCATGACTAACTTATATTTCATGATGCTTCTTTTCTTTTACCTGGAGAAGGAAATGGCAACCGACTCAAGTTCTCTTGCCTGGAGAATCCCATGGAGGGAAGGAGCCTGGTAGGCTACAGTCCATGGGGTCACAAACAGTCGGACACGATTGAGTGACTTCACTTTCACTTTCACTTTCTTTTCTTTTAATGGTGCCATTCATCCCTAGATAAATCAGCATGAGTGCAATATAGGTTTGATGAGCCTTTTACACTTTATAAATAAATGTGTATACTGACTAGGCACATCTAGTGCATATGCATTCTCAAAGAAGTTATCACCACCATAACCACTTCTCTTATCTCCCACATGCTTCACAAGTCCCTGTTACTGGTTTGTGTTTCTTTCCAGAAGGCCTGTTCCAAGTACTGGGACAAGTGTGGTCACTATACAGAGTTTCCATGGTGTGGAACCAGAACAGGTCTCTGACACACTTCCTTGTAGAGTTAGTCTGATTTTCATACTTTTGGGCTTTGTATTTTTAATGAAAATTCCAGTCCTTAGGACGCCTTGGATTAAGTTTTAGCAAACTGCTTTAATAAATTGCCCGTTCTCTCAGAGTTTAATAAGTTTTTTAAGCCACTTCTTTCTTTCATGCTCCATGTTAAATTCTCTGCAGGCATCATGAGTTTTCATCATGGTAGGTTTCTACTATCCTTTCTCTAGATATCAGATTGCTCAGTTCAGTTGCTCAGTCGTGTCTGACTCTTTGTGACCTCATGGACTACAGCACGCTAGGCTTCCCTGTCCATCACCAAGTCCCGGGGATTACTCAAACTCATGTCTGTTGAGTCAGTGATGGTGTCCAACCACCTCGTCCTCTGTTGACTCCTGCCTTCAATCTTTCCCAGCATCAGGGTCTTTTCCAATGAGTCAGTTCTTCGCATCAGATGGCCAAAGTATTAGAATTTCAGCTTCAACATCAGTCCTTCCAGGAATATTCAGGACTGATTTCCTTTAGGATGAACTGGTTAGATGAACTGCAAGGTTGGATCTCCTTGCAGTCCAAGGGACTCTCAAGAGTCTTCTCCAACACCACAGTTCAAATGCATCAATTCTTTGGCGCTCAGCTTTCTTTATAGTCCAACTCTCACATCCATACATGACTACTGGAAAAACCATAGCTTTGACTGGATGGACCTTTGTCGGCAAAGTAATGTCTCTGCTTTTTAATATGCTGTCTAGGTTGGTCATAGCTTTAGTATCAGATTATAATCTTTTTTTTTTTTTTACTTTATTTTACTTTACAATACAGTATTGTTTTGCCATACATCGACATGAATCTGCCACAGGTAGAACACATGTTCCCAATTCTGAACTCCCTCTCTCCATCTCTCTGGGTCATGCCAGTGAACCAGCCCCAAGCAGCCTGTATCCTGTATCGAACATAGACTGGCGATTTGTTTCTTACATGATATTATACATGTTTCAATGCCATTCTCCCAAATCATCCCACCCTCTCCCTCTCCCACAGAGTCCAAAAGACTGTTGTATACATCTGTGTCTCTTTTGCTGTCTCGCATACAGGGTTATCGTTACCATCTTTCTAAATTCCATATATATGTGTTAGTATACTGTATTGGTGTTTTTCTTTCTGGCTTACTTCACTCTGTATAATCAGCTCCAGTTTCATCCACCTCCTTAGAACTGATTCAAATGTATTCTTTTTAATGGCTGAGTAATACTCCATTGTGTGTATGTACCACAGCTTTCTTATCCATTCATCTGCTGATGGACATCTAGGTTGCTTCCATGTCCTGGCTATTATAAACAGTGCCACAATGAACATTGGGGTACATATGTCTCTTTCAATTCTGGTTTCCTCGGTGTGTATGCCCAGCAGTGGGATTGCTGGGTCATAAGGCAGTTCTTTTTCCAGTTTTTTAAGGAATCGCCACACTGTTCTCCATAGTGGCTGTACTAGTTTGCATTGCCACCAACAGTGTAAGAGGGTTCCCTTTTCTCCACACCCTCTCCAGCATTTATTGCTTGTAGACTTTTGGATCGCAGCCATTCTGACTGGTGTGAAATGGTACCTCATTGTGGTTTTGATTTGCATTTCTCTGATAATGAGTGATGTTGAGCATCTTTTCATGTGTTTGTTAGCCATTTTCCATGTCCTGGCTATTATAAACAGTGCTGCAATGAACATTGGGGTACACGTGTCTCTTTCAATTCTGGTTTCCTCGGTGTGTATGTCCAGCAGTGGGATTGCTGGGTCATATGGCAGTTCTATTTCCAGTTTTTTAAGGAATCTCCACACTGTTCTCCACAGGGGCTGTACTAGTTTGCATTCCCACCAACAGTGTAAGAGGGTTCCCTTTTCTCCACACCCTCTCCAGCATTTATTGCTTGTAGACTTTTGGATCACAGCCATTCTGACTGGCGTGAAATGGTACCTCACTGTGGTTTTGATTTGCATTTCTCTGATAATGAGTGATGTTGAGCATCTTTTCATGTGTTTGTTAGCCATCTGTATGTCTTCTTTGGAGAAATATCTGTTTAGTTCTTTGGCCAATTTTTTGATTGGGTCGTTTATTTTTCTTGAATTGAGCTGCAGGAGTTGCTTGTATATTTTTGAGATTAGTTGTTTGCCAGTTGCTTCATTTGCTATTATTTTCTCCCATTCTGAAGGCTGTCTTTTCACCTTGTTTATAATTTCCCTTGTTGTGCAGAAGCTTTTAATTTTAATTAGGTCCCATTTGTTTATTTTTGCTTTTATTTCCAGTATTCTGGGAGGTGGGTCATGAAGGATCCTGCTGTGATGTATGTCGGACAGTGTTTTGCCTATGTTCTCCTCTAGGAGCTTTATAGTTTCTGGTCTTATGTTTAGATCTTTAATCCATTTGGTTAGCATTTTTTGGCAGTGAGGTATTACGGTGTGTGCACTGTTCAGACTTAAGTCTATAGACATGATGACTGGAACGTAGTGTCAGCGAGCTTTATATGCTCTGGACACCAACCAGGTCACATAACTCACATTGCTTGATCGAGTCCTGGTGATAGACTTGAACCCAGTTCTCTCCCATGTTTGCTTGCCACTCGCCTCAGCGGGAGCCTGTGGAGTTCTGCGAGCAGGACTGGGGATTCAGGCATACTGTGCAGCCCCCTGCACTGTGGAGAATGGACAATCTGGGACAGGGTGACAGCGACAAGTGGGCTGGAGCAGAGGAAGGTCACAGTCTCCCGTGGACCAGACTCTAGTCTGGCTCCTTTGAGTGGCTCCCAGCAAGGTCCTGATTCCTCAGGCTTCAGGGTCTGTCTCTTTGTTGTCCAATTTTAGCAAGATTCCTGTTGAGTCAAATTAGCCAGAGCTCCCCAGCCTCAACATCGACCACACTGCTCATCCACCTTCCCACATTAATGAGGTCTGATCCCTTGCCTGTTGGAGAATGGACAATCTGGGACAGGGTGACAGTGACAAGTGGGCTGGAGCAGAGGAAGGTCACAGTCTCCCGTGGACCAGACTCTAGTCTGGCTCCTCTGAGTGGCTCCCAGCAAGGTCCTGATTCCTCAGGCTTCAGGGTCTGTCTCTTTGTTGTCCAATTTTAGCAAGATTCCTGTTGAGTCAAATTAGCCAGAGCTCCCCAGCCTCAACATCGACCACACTGCTCATCCACCTTCCCACATTAATGAGGTCTGATCCCTTGCCTGCCCTCAGCATGAATCCCGTACATTGGTTTAGTGAGGTCTTTCTGTTACAGTTTGAAGGTGTATCTCTCCAAAACTCAGGTTGAATCCAAATGCCCAGGGTGATGGTGTTGGCCTTAGCAGGGGTAATGAGGTCATGAGGGTGGAGCCCCCCATGAATGGGATCAGAGTGCTCCCAGCCCTTTGGCCACTTGTGGACACGGGGAGATGGCACCATGGGTGAACTGGGAAGGGGTCTCACCAGACATGGAGTCTGTGGTGTGTTGATCCCGGACGTCTGTCCTCCAGACTCGGAGGACTCAGCTCATGGTTCTGTTGTTACAAGAGCCCGACAGACACTCCCACACCTGCTATTTCCTCTCATCGACTTCCTGTTGGTGGCCCCACCCTGCTCCTGCCTGTCACCCCCATAGTGGGAGGTGAGCCTGACCTCACCCCCATGTCAAAGTCCACTGCAAGAATGAATCCCTCCTGCCTGGATCTTCTACTGTCCTGGCAAGCATTGGAGGATGGACAAGGATAGGATCCAAGGATAGAGGGGCGGCTGCCACGGGTCCAGTCCGGTAGCATCCTCACGTGTCTGCTGTCAGACCCGTTGCCTCCTGACTTCACAGGGGAGAGTGGGGCTGAGATTTGTTGGGCTTTGACCATGCTTGTCTCAGTTTTCACTTGTGCTGCGCTGCTGCGTCGCTTCATTTGTGTCAGACTCTGCGACATCATAGACGGCAGCCCACCAGGCTCCTCTGTCCCTGGGATTCTCCAGGCAAGAATACTAGAGTGGGTTGCCATTTCCTTCTCCAATGCATGCAGGCATGCTAAGTTCCTTTAGTCATGTCCAACTCTGTGCAATTAGTAACCATTAAAATATAGTAAACCCATTATATTTTGGCATAACTTTTCCTGTCTTATGAGAACTGCTTTCTAAAACCAACCATTCACTGATCTGTTCCTCTGCTTCAATCTGTTGATGTCCTCTGCGGTACTGATTTCAGTTATATTCTTCACCTCTGGTCTTCTTACTTCTTACTTCACTTCTGTCTTCTTACTCGGTTAATCCATTCTTCTCCTTATTTCTTCAGTCAGCTTTATGATCCTCACCCTCAAGTAGATTCCCTGTCTTCAAGTCACTTCCACGAAGAAGAAGAACTGATTTCTTCATTTGGAACACGTTCCTCTGTCTCCTCATGTTGTCTAAACTGCTGCCCTTTGTGCCTGTGATGCTTGGTTCAGTTTCCCGAACTTGGACAATGGCCCCTGTAGGAGACACTCTACATGTCCAAGAAGCACACTCCCCTCTTGTGGCCAGAGCTGTCTGCTCTAGGGTTCCCCCTGAGGGCTGCATTGGTCCTGTGAATAGTGTTCACAGGCTGAATACTATGGGTGGTCTGGTAGACGTGGCAGGCCATCACATCCATTTGGCTGCCAGGCTCTGCCTTGCACAGAGGTTGCTAGATTCTTGTTGGAGGGGGAGGTCCTGAGAAAGTGGCTGCAGAATCCCTCAGGGTTAGCGCTTGCTCACAGATGAGATGAGTTGGGGTCCAGGTGGTGACACCAGGTCCTGGGGCTTGTGCTGGCCCACTGGCAGAAAGCGTCTGGCTGAGGGCCCGTGGATCCAGTGGCTGGCGTCAGATTGCTGATGGGTTAAGAACAGGCATCCTGCAGCTTGTGTTGGCCTGCTGGTGAGTGGGCTGGGTCCTGTCCAGCTGGCTGTGGTTGTCCTGGGGCTGGTGTCTGGTCCACTGTGGGTGAGGATGGATTCAAGGCTAGAGCAGGCTTGCTGATGGGCAGGACTTGGTCTGGGGTCTCTGGATACAGCGCTCTGGGTGTCCACGGTCTAGGGACTGTACACTGCATGTGTATGGGGCCAGGTCCTGGGGCCTGTGGTTGGCAGGGCCAAGGCCATATGTGGGTGGGGTTCAGGGGGTGGAACTTAAAGCAGCCTGCCTAGTGGGTGGGGCTTGTCCCTGCTCAGTTGGTTGCAGAGCCTGAGGATACCAGTCACGGTGCACACAGGCTGTTGGATAGGGGCAGAGCTGGGTCCTGAGGCTGACCAGCTAGAGGGAGGATCCCACAGCGGTGCTGGCCGGCATGTGTCCATGTGGTACAGTGAGATCCCAAACGGCTATTGCCAGTGGCTGTAAATCCAGGGCAACCAGTCTCCTGAAAGTAAGCCCCACTGGCCTTCAAAACCAAATTGTGTAGGGTCTTGTATTCCTATTACAAGACTTGAATTTTGGGGAGCCTGATGGGGACCCAGACCTCCTGCTACTTGAGGAGAACCTCTGCAACTGTAACTATTCTCCCATGTGTGGGTGACCCACTCTGGGTTCAGTTCAATAGCTCAGCAGCTCCTGTCTGGCTCTTTGTAATGCTATAGACTGCAGCACACCAGTCACTGTCTCCCAGAGTTTGCTTAAACTCATATCTATTGAATGGGTGATGTTATCCAACCATCTCATTCTCTGTTGCCCTCTTCTCCTCCTGCTTTCAATGTTTCCCAGCATCAGGATCTTTTCTAATGAATCAGCCCTTTGCATCAGGTGGCCACAGCAATTGGAATTTCAACTTCAGCATCAGTCCTTCCAATGATTAGGACTGATTTCCTTTAGGATTGACTGGTTTGATCTGCTTGCAGTCCAAGAGACTCTCAAGAGCCTTCTCCAATACCACAGTTCAAAAACATCAATTCTTCAATGCTCAGCTTTGTTTACGGTCCAACTCTACATCCATACATGACTACTGGAAAAACCATAGCTTTAACTAGACAGACCTTTGTTGGTAAAATAATGTCTCTGCTTTTTAGTACGCTATCTAGGTTTCTCATAGCTTTTCTTCTGAGAAGCAAGCCTCTGTTAGTACCATGGCTGCAGTCACCATCTGCAGTGATTTTGGAGCCCAAGAAAATAAAGTCTCTCACCATTTCCTTGTTTCCCCATCTATCTGCCATGAAGTTATGGGACCAGATGTCATGATCTTCATTTTTTGAATGTAGAATTTTAAGCCAAATTGATCACTCTCCTCTTTCACTTTCATCAAAGAGTCTTTAGTTTCTGTTAGCTTTCTGCCATAAGGGTGGTATCATCTGCATATCTGAGGTTTGTGATATTTCTCCTGGCAATCTTGATTCCTGCTTGTGCTTCCTCCAGCCTATCATTTCACATGATGTACTCTGCATAGAAGTTAAATAAGCAAGGTGAGAAAATGCAGCCTTGACATACTCCTTTCCCAATTTGGAACCAGTCCCTTGTTCCATGTTTGGTTCTAACTGTTGCTTCTTGACCTGCATACAGATTTCTCAGGAGGCAGGTAAGGTGATCTGGTATTCCCAGCTCTTCCAGAATTTTCCACAGTTTGTCGTGATCCACATGGTCAAAGGCTTTAGCATAGTCAATGAAGCAGAAGTAGATGCTTTGCTGGAATTTTCTTGCTTTTACTATGATCCAGTGCATGTTGGTAATTTGATCACTGTTTCCTCTGACTTTTCTAAATGCAGCTTGAACATCTGTAAGTTCTTGGTTCATGTACTATTGAAACCTAGCTTGGAGAATTTTGAGCATTACTCTGCTAGCGTCTGAGATGAGTGCAGTTGTGTGGTAGTTTGAACATTCTTTATCATTGCCTTTCTTTGGGACTGGAATGAAAACTGACATTTTCCAGTCCAGTGGCTATTGCTGAGTTTTCCAAATTTGCTGGCATACTGAGTGTAAGCACTTCAGCGGTAGCATCTTTTAGGATTAGTAATAGTCAGCTGGAATTCCATCACCTCCACTAGCTTTGTTCATAGTGATGTTTCCTAAAAGGCCCACTTGACTTCACACTCCAGGATTTCTGGTTGTAGGTGAGTAATCACACCACTGTGGTTATCTGGGTCATGAAGATCTTTTTTGTATAGTTCTTCTGTGTATTCTTGTCACTGCTTCTTAATATCTTCTGCTTCTGTTAGGTCCATACTGTTTCTGTCCTTTGTTGTGCCCATCTTTTCATGAAATGTTTCCTTGGTATCTCTAATTTTCTTGAAGAGATCTCTAGTCTTTCCAATTTTATTGTTTTCCTCTGTTTCTTTGCATTGATCACTTAGGAAGGCTTTCTTATCTCCTTGATGTTATTTGGGTTAGTGATACCATATAGTATTTGTCTTTCCTGACTTGTTTCTCTAAGCATAATATTCTCTAGATCCATCCATGTTGCTGCATGGCATTATTTCATTTTATTTTAGTCTTTTTTTCCATTGTGTGTATGTACACATCTTCTTTACCCATTCTTGTGATAACGGACACTTAGGTGCCTTCCATATCTTGGCTATTGTAAATAGTGCAGCTATGGACAATGTGCTGCTGCTGCTGCTAAGTCGCTTCAGTCGTGTCCGACTCTGTGCGAGCCCATAGATGGCAGCCCACCAGGCTCCCCCGTCCCTGGGATCCTCCAGGCAAGAACACTGGAGTGGGTTGCATTTCCTTCTCCAATGCATGAAAGTGAAAAGTGAAAGTGAAGTCACTCAGTCATTTCTGACTCTTAGCGACCCCATGGACTGCAGCTTACCAGGCTCCTCCGCCCATGGGACTTTCCAGGCAAGAGTACTAGAGTGGGGTGCCATTGCCTTCTCTGACAATGTGGTGCACATATATATTCAGATTAGTGTTTGTGTTTTTTTTATTATTATTATTTTGAAATGAGCCCAGGAGTAGAAATGCTGAATCATGTGGCAGTTGCATTTTTGGCTTTTTAAGCCACCTCTGTGCTGTTTTACATAGTGGCTACACCATTTTCATTCTCATAGAAACAGTACAAGGGTTCCCCATTCTCTACATCTTCCCTGACATTTATTACATGTACACTTTTCGATGGTGGCCGTTCTGACTGATTTGGGATAATACCTCATTGTAGTTTTGATTTGCATTTCTCTGTTAATCACCAGTCCTGAGCCTCTCTGCATGTGCCTCCATCCTGAGCCTCTCTGCACGTGCCTCTTTGCCATCTGTGTGTCTTCTTTGGTAAAAATGTCTATTGGAGTCTTCTGCCCACTTTTTGGATTGGATTTTTATTTATTTATTTATTTGGTATGCAGTTGTACCAAAACTGTTGGTGCATTTTAGATATCAACCTCTTGCTGGCCATGCCATTTGCAAATAGTACTTTCCATTCAGCATTTTTTCCTTGTTGTTGATGGCTTTTGTGCAAAAGCTTTTACATGTAATTTAGTTTCATTTTTTTATTAGTTTGTTTTGTTTACTTTAATTTCTTTTGCATTAAGCAAATGAATCAAGAAGTGGTGCCACCATTTATGTCAGAGATTCCTATGTTCTCTTATATGGTTTTATGGTTTTATATCTTACGTTTAGATTTTAAAATAATTTTGAGTTTAGAATGTTCTGTCACCTCACATAGTAGAATAATCTTTCTTTTACATGTGGCCTTTCACCTTTCCCAGCACCACTTGAAGAGATGGTCTTTTCTCCATTGTATAGTCTTGCTTCCTTTGTAGATTAATTGACTGTAGGTATGCCCGTTTATTCCTGGGCTCTATACTCTGTGACATTGCTATATGTTTGTTTTCCTACCAATACAACATTGGTTTGATTACCGAGCTTCATAGTATAGACAGAAGTCTTGGAGTATCATACTCCCAGCTTTGCTCTCTTTAAGACTGCTTTGGGAATTTGGAGTGTTTTTTAGTTCTCTGTCAGTTTTTGGATTTTTTTCTAGTTCTGTGGATAATATTCTCACAGTTTGATAAGGATTGACTTAAATGTATAGATGATTTAGGTATTATAGCCATTTTAATATTCTTCAATCCAAGAGCGTGGGGTATCTTTCCATTTCTTTTGATTGTCTTCTATATCTTTTAACAATGTTTTATATTGTTTTTAGCATATGGTCTTTTCACTGCCTTGGTTAAGTTTATTCATAGGGTATTTTTCTCAATGTAATTTTAAACGGGATTGGTGGTGATTGTTGTTGTTGTTTTTTTAACTTTCCCGTTCTGATATTTCATTATTAGTGTATAGGAATGCAACTTATTTCTGTATATTAACAAGCCTGCTGAATTCATTAGTTCTCATAGTTTTTAGGTGGAGACTTTAGGGTTCTTGATACAGTGTCATCTGAACATTTAGCACCTCTTTGCTTCCAGCTGGATACCATTTACTTCTTACTGTATCTGACTTGCTCTGGCTAGGGCTTCCAATACTGTGTTGAATAGAGCTGGTGACAGTAGGCATTCTAGTCTTGTTCCTGAATTTAGCAGAAAGGCTTTTAGCTTTTCACCATCGAGCAGTATGTTGACGGTGGGTTTGCTTTAGTAACCTTTTTTATGTTGAGACATGTTCCCACTTTGTTGAGAGGTTTTAGCCTGGATGGATGGTGAATTTTATCAAAAGCATCTATTGAAATGAAGATTAGGTTTCAGTCTTTCTTTTTGTTAGTATAGTTATCACACTGTTTTTGTTTTCATTTTGCATATGTTGAACCATCCCTGAAACCCTCAAATGAATCCAGTTTGAGAGTGGCATTTGACCTTTTTGTGTATTATTGGATTTGGTTTGCTAATATTTTGTTGAGGATTTTTGCATGTATGTTCATCAAAGGTGTTGGCCTGTAATTTTCTTATTTTTTAGTGTCTTTGTCTGGTTTTGGTGTCAGGATGATGGTGGCTTCATGGAATGAATTTGGGAGTATTCCCTCCTTAGTTACTTGGAAGAGTTTCAGAAGGATAGATAGAAGTCCTTTGTGTGCCTGGTAGAATTCCCTTGTGAACTAGACTAGGTTAGACTTTTCTTTGCTGGGAGATTTTTGTGTTTTGTTTTTTGTTTGTTGTTTGTTTTTAATTACAGTTTCAGAGTCACTTCAGGTGATCAGGTCAGGTTGTCCAAATCTGCTAGACTCAGTTTTTGCATTTTTCCATTTTCTAAGTTATCCAATTTATTGGTCTATTCAAAGAATATGATTTTTTTCTTTTTTTGGACTTTCATGGTACCTGTTATGTCCCCTTTCATTTCTCTTTTTTGGGGGGTCCTTCCTCTTTTTTGTGAGTCTGGCTAAAAATTTTTATCAGTTTTAACTCTTAAAATACTGCATGCTTTCTTTGATCTTTTGTTTTCTCACTGATCTTCATTTCATTCCCCTGTTCATGTTGTGTTGTTTTTCTTTTGCTAATTCTTTTAATTGGTAGGTTAACTTGTTTAAGTGTTTTGTTTTGTTTTTTTTCCCTTGAAGGTCTGTATTGCTATGAACTTCCCTCTTAGAACTAATTTGTCAGAGTCCAGTAAATTATGTAGAGTTGTGTTTTCATCTTCATGTGTCTGAGGTGTTTCAGTTCTTTCTTGATCTCACTGTTGACACATTTATTCTTTTCAGAAGCATGTTTAGTCTCCGTGTGTTTTTTCTTTTTTCAGTTTTTTTTCTTCAGTTGATGTAACAGTCAAAAAAATGCTTGATATAAGTTTTATCCCTTTATATTTGTTGAGACTTATTTCTTGACCTAGTAGATGACCTATCCTGGAAAATATTCCATGTGCACTTCAAAAATAATTGAAATTCTGCTTTGTTAGATGATATGACATATGAATATCAAGTAAATCCAACTGATCTATTGTATCATTTAAGACTATGATGGACATTAACTTTTTAAATTGTCTTATCTGTTTGTTTTTTATGTCACTGGGCTGTTAGTCTCCTCCTATTATCAATATCTGTCTTCATATCTATTCATATTTGCTTTATGTATATTGTTGATGTTTAGTAGCTAAGTTGTGTTTGGCTCTTTGCAACCCCATGGACTATAGCCTGCCAGGCTTCTCTGTCCATGGATTTCCCAGGCAGGAATACTGGAATGGTTGCCATTTCCTTCTCCAGGGGATCTTCCCAACCCAGGTATCCAACCAGCATCTCCCGCATTGGCAGGCAGGTTCATTACCACCTAGCCACAAGGGGAAGTCCTTTTATATGTTACATGATCTTATATTACAAGTGTCTATAGTAACATTCTTTTCTTGCACTGATTCTTCAATCATTATATAATGCTCTTTTTGTCTTTTTTGTCCTTTGATTTAAAGTCTGTTTTGTCTGATAGGAGTATTGCTACTCCTGCTTTCTTGGTTCCACTGGATGAAATATTTTTCTACTGCTTTCTGTCTCTGTGTCTTTCACCATGAAATGAGTCTCTCATGGGCAGCCTATTGAAGGGTCTTGTATTTTTCAGTTCAGTAAGCCACCCTATGTCTTTTTGCTTTTCAAAGCTATTTTTTAGCTGCTAAAGAGCATATAGTTATTTACTGACAGTAATTAATTCAGTGTACATAAAATGGCTAAATTCCACAACTCTTGCTAGTTGTAACAGCAGAATGTGTTGAATAATGTTGATTTCAATTGTGCATGCATTGATGCATATTTTAAGTAGGATTGGCTTACCTGTAAATAAACTATTGCTACTGAAGGTAAAAGAACATTATTAACCCAGGTCTTCTGCATTGCAGGCAGATTCTTTACCATCTGAGCCACCAAGGAAGCCCAAAGAATATAAAGCAGTATCAATGTTTGGGCTTCTCAGGTGGTGCTAGTGGTAAGGAACCCACCTGCCGGTGCAGGAGACCTAAGGGATGTGAGTCCAATCCCTGGGTCAGGAAGATGCCCTGGAAAAGGGAATGGCAACCCACTCCAGTATTCTTGGCTAGAGAACCCCATGGACAGAAACCCTGGTGGGCTACATAGGGTCGCAAAGAGTTGGACATAACTGAAACGACTTAACACACAATATCAAAGTTAAAAGAATATAATGATTTGGGAATTTGGGGGCAGTTTTCCTTTTTCATTCAATTTTTTATATTTGGATATAGTTTATTATCAATGTTATGTTAGTCAGGTATACAGCAAAGCAGTTCAGGAATACATATCCATATATCCATCTTTTTCAGATTTGTTCCTCATATAGATAATTATAGAATATTGAGTAGAGTTCCCTGTGCTACACAGTACGTCCTTGTTGATTATCTATTTTATATATAGTAGTTTATATGTATGTTAATCTCAAACTCCTAATTTATTCCTCCCCCGCCTGCCTTGCCCATTTGGGAAATACTAGTTTTTTTCCAGAATCTGTGGAAAATCCCATGGACAGAGGAGCCTGGTAGGCCAGAGTTCACTGGGTCACAAAGAGTCAGACACAACTTAGCAACTAAACAACAAAAACAATTACAACCTTATTTACTCCTAAATGATATTTTTAGAGGAAGTAAGAATCTATATTTCAATTAATTTTCTAAACACACACTAGATTTTGACCAAAATTATTCATTTAAGTGGGCAGTACATTTTCTAGTTGCCATTGGACAAAAATCAATGCATATTTTAAAACATACATTAATCTGTGTATTTTAGTTTAAAGGAATGTTCTTTTAAGGAAATTTAACATATTATCTTAACATATTATCTTAATAGTATGTCAGTATGTTTATTTTAAAGCTATGATTTCTAAATTTCTATACATAATTACATACATGCATGCAGAGGAGAGTAGCTAGATAATAAATAGATGATAAATAGACAGATGATAAATAGATGATAGGCAGAGACGGAGTAGGAGGAGAGAGCCAGCACGGGTTGAGGGGACAGGAGGAGAGAGAAATGACAACACCAAGGCTTCACTGTGCTGTAAGCTGCAGAAAGCAGAATGTCAGTGATCTATAAAGCTCCTGTATTCTCAATTTTAAGTAGTAAACTAACTTTATAGCCATTTCCAACTCTTTTGCTCTATTTCCTTAGATACACATTTTTAGGCTACAATGGACTTACTAATGGGCTGAATCCCATTTCACCTCATGCCTGCCATGAGCCTGAAACACCAGCCACACAGACATTGGGAGCCACTGACCTTCCCTCCTTGGCTACACTGTGGTGTACACCTGCCATCTGGGATTCTTCCTCTGAGGTGGATTTGAACACAGGATGTGTAAAGCAGACATGAAATGGACAAGGAAGTCCCCTGTCTATAAAAGTAAGTCACTGTTGAGAAGTGAGATTGGGTCCCTGCAGAGCAGGATGAGTGTCAGTTGCCCACCAGGCTCATGTCCAGGTGGAAGACCCCCAAGTTGTAACCTCTTGAAGGTGCTCTTGTCTGGCAATCCCCTACCAGCTCAAATCAGTGCTTGCTGTGTGTGAACTCTGTGTGAATATGTGTGCAATCTGTGTTGGATGCAAAGAAGGCACAGGCTAACAAGAGGTGCAGATCTTGTTATTTGTAAATCACATTTTAAATCAAAGAGAAACCCATTATGAGTTCAAAGGAAAATAAAATACAGTATGTCTTTGGAAAATGTGTGTTTTTTAATGAAAATGGGCAAATATCACCAGTGTTGAATATATAACATAGGCCTGTTATTTTTGAGACCATAGCTATTTAGTGGTAGAATATAAATTTGTGGCCTTGACAGTGATTCTGCTTTTTAAACTTACAAATCTATGAACACCAGAATGATGCACTAATGACTAATGAAGTCATGTATTTACAAATAAAAGTAACACCAAGTCAGAGCTGACAGCATCACAGCTTCAGCTTCTCCACCAAACCACGCTTATACCTGATAGCTAAGCAGCAGAAACAGACATGACGGAGTGTGACACAGCCCAAGCCCTTATTGATGGCTTCTTAGAGCTTCTTTTAGTTCTCGCTTCTCAATTCTGAAAGAAAGAATTCTCTTTCTGTGAGTTAGAATGCAAAGATGGGCTCAGTAAAGGACAGAAATGGTAGGGACCTCACAGAAACAGAAGATATTAAGAAGAGTCAGCAAGAATACACAGAACTGTACAAAGAGGATCTTCACAACCCAGATAATCACAAAGATGTGATCACTCATCTAGAGCCAGACATCCTGGCATCATGCTCTAGGGTCCCCAAAATTGCCTTGACCTTGACCCTGTGAATGTGTAAATGAGACAGACCAGGTGCTCAGATCTAATCCTGTGTCGGAATAAGCTGAGACTTTATAAAATATTCAGATTTCTTAAGCTTACCTAGGTCCTTTGGATAATATGTCTCTTCATGGAGTTAGGATTTTTTCCCCCAAAGGAAATGCTCTCCAGAGTGACTTTGATGCAATTAGGTTTGGATTTGGGAAAGAGGTTGGATTCAGAGTTGTTCAGATTGAGTCCCAGTGGACAGAAGTCCCTCTGCTATGTACAGTCTGATTGGGAAGGATCTTAGAGGAGGAAGCGGAAGTCCTGCTCCTGGAGGACCAGCCAGGACCTGGTGTCCTGTGGGTGCTATAATTTGATCACCATAAAAATCTTCTGAATACATGTATCTTATCTCTACTGATACACAGCCTGACCCCCTGGACAAAACCATTCAGCAGTCATTCTGAGGACCTTTGTCCATCATGCCATTCATTTTAATAAGTGCAGCTCATCTGTATAAGTAGCTATATTTGGGGCTATTTGTATGGTTTCTCTCTTTTTTTATATTGAGAAATATTTGTTTTAAATTTTATGAGAATTTTGTACAAACTCTCCATGTGTTTGACATAGCTATCTTTATGAAGACTTTTTTTAGTTATTTTGTATTTTTATAGATTATTCTCCATTTAATATTATTGTAAAATATTTGCTATATTCCCTGTGCTGTATAATATGTCCTTGTAGCTTGTTTATTTCATACACAGTAGTTTAATCCCCTAGTCTATGTCACTTTTTCTTTCCTACAATACATACCCCTGTCCTCAGGAGTGTGTAAAAACTGAATAAAAACATTGGACTTAAAAAATTAATATAACTGAACATATATTACTTTTGTTCCTTCTGTAGAATAAAAATGTTGAATTGAGTGAAGTAGATGATACTTATTCGAGACAGATGAGGACTTCAGTAAGAGGTGATTTTAGGAAAAAAGGACTGCAACTAAACTTTAAAAATAAAAACATTAATCTGTTATGAAAACACTGTCCTCTCTGTATCATATTCCACAAAATGGGCCAAGTACCTACTTTCCTGATCATGAGCGTTCCTATGATGTAAGAATAACCCATGATCCTCTCCTAAGTGTTTACGAGAAGGAGGAGGCCCACTTACCTCTGAAAGCTTTTCAGATTAATGGCCCAGTGGATATCTTTGTCAGCAACTTTGAGGACAACAACTGGGGACTGGATGGTTATGTGAGTACTTCCTGGAGGGCTATCAAATCATCATGTCTGCATAGAGATGGGGGCACCAACAGAAGGATTCCTTCTACAGCAACCTGGGTCCTGTCTGCACCGTGAAAACTCAGGGCCCTCATCCTGGCCTCTCAGCCACATCACCCCTTCATGATCTGATGAAAGAAAGCCATCTCTGAGATGAGAAAGAAACTGTCCAGAAACGACAGTCTGTTCCTCCCGGACACACGAGAGCTTAGGTGCAGACCACACCGCACTATAAGAGTGGGGCCAGACTCCTCGCAAGGCCATGGTAACCACCCTGCATATGCTGAGAAAGAGAGATTCCAGATGTCCCTTCATAGTCTCTTTGCAAGTTAACCCTTTGCTTTTGTGATAATTCATCATCAAACTTGAACATAAAGGGCCTCACGTGATACACAAGAGATAGTAGCTGTGACACAGTGGAGTTTTACATAATGTAGGCTCTGAAGTAATTCATATGTGTGTCCCCCCTTTACAAAGGATACTCAACCTATAAATTTAGTGTTAAATTTACTACTGTTTTTCAGATCAAAATGAAACAGTTTGTTAGCTGAGTTCAAGTCTGTATTTTTCCATTTTAACTGTAAATGGGAAACTCCAAAGAATGACAAATTTTTAAAAGAATTAACCATTAATGTCTGGGGCTTCCCAGGTGGTGCTAGTGGTAAAGAACCCACCTGCCACTGCAGGAGACATAAGATACATGGGTTCGATCCTGGGTCAGGAAGATCCCCTGGAGGAGGGCGTGCATGAACGCTGGATTCACTCCAGTGTTCTTCCTAAAGAATCCCCATAGACAGAGGAGCCTAGCAGGCTACAGTCCCTGTGGTCGCAAAGAGTCAGACATGACTGAGGCAAGTTAGCATTACTGTCTAACTAGGAGAAATAATATTTATATTATGATAAAGGAAGAGGTTATGATTAATCCTTGTTTTCTTCCTTTTCATGTGTATCAAGTATCATCTGTACTTGAAAGGGGAGTGTTTACTTTGGGAAATTCAAGCTGGAAAGGCATAGTATGCTGTACTTACATGATTTTGCAAAGCAAATATCAGGTCGGTCTGCAGATGACTGAGCTGAGCGAGATGGAAAGGACATGACACGAAAGAAACAGAAACAAAAATATGAGAGAGACTCATGTATTTTACAACTGGCTGAAGAAAATCCCCTTCACTGGCAAGCAAGATGGAAAATATCAGCTGACATAAATGCATTAAATATGCCAGACACAGAATTAATATCCTTAATTTACAAAGAGATATTATGAAAAACAGGATAAAAAGCAAAGTGGAAACTCAAAGAATAAACTATATTACCTTAATCTTATATCATTAATTATGCTGCTGCGGCTGCTGCTAAGTCACTTCAGTCGTGTCCGACTCTGTGCGACCCCATAGATGGCAGCCCACCAGGCTCTGCTGTCCCTGGGATTCTCCAGGCAAGAACACTGGAGTGGGTTGCCATTTCCTTCTCCAATGCATGAAAGTGAAAAGTGAAAGTGAAGTCGCTCAGTCGTGTCTGACTCTTAGTGACCCCATGGACTGCAGCCTACCAGGCTCCTCCATCCATGGGATTTTCTAGGCAAGAGTATAAGTAATCAAAATTGGGCCAATAAATTATGAAAAGATCTTAAACTTGAAAAATATGTATTATGACAACAAAGATCATTTTAAGCTATGACAATGTTGAAGTTTCTTAAAAATGATTTGGGGTGGATTAGAAAAAGGCACCTGAGTGTTCATTTTTGGTGAGTGTGTGAGTAGATATGTACAATTTGACAATATTCTTTTATCAACAATTTACTCTGAAATGTTTCATCAGACAAGTGTGATCATTTTTTGCGTATTCAGGTAAATGTATAGCAGGACTATTTTCAACAGTTGAAATTAGAAATAACCTGGGTATCTTACACATCTATCATAAATGAATTGGTTCTTATATCAATCTTATACAATGTATTACACTAAATAGAAGACAAGTTAATTCAGTATATGTCATTAGAGAACAAAGATTACATAATGATGTAGAAAGGTCTTCATGACACATATATGAGAAAGAAGTTTATTCTAGATAGAAGAGACAAATATGTCTGCCTGCCTTCTTTCCGTCTTTCTCAAGTGCTAGACAAGAAAAATGTCTGAAAAAAACCCACTAGATGTGATGTTTACATCATCCACTTGCTAGTTTGTGATCCGGGAGGAATTAAAACATTCTTGAGCCTATTTTTTCATCTGAAATTTCAGTAGAGTTCCTGGTTGCTGTGAAGATTGAGAGTCAATGTGAGGGTTTGCTTTGTGCTAAAGCTCTTCTCACAGACGTCTTTACTCATGTTGGGACTAACACAGATGGAGATGAGATAATGAGCACCACGGTTTGTAATGAGACAAGCACCACGTTTCTCTTGCATAGTATCGGCTACTTCCTATTTACTTACAGAATGCTACTAACATATGAGTTGTACACAGAGGAGTACTGCGTGTACAGTTTAACACTGAGCAGCCTCTCATGAGTGTATTACTTGGTGATGGTTGTCACTGACCTACTCATTTCACAAAGCTTTATCAATATCCTGAGGGATTCCAAAGGATATATATACCACCCTGTATAATAACCACACTTGAAAAACAAAAAACTTGACCAAAAAGGATAATTAATCATAAAATATTCTAAACCCACCATTCCAAACTAAGACCTTGTACATAGAAGAATCTTAAATTACAATGTCAGCTGTGGCCGAGATGGTGCTTTCAATGGGGTTATAGTATTTTGAGATAATGAAAACAGGCCAGATATAATGTTGGTAAAGTTTTCTCTTGCTCTGACCAAATCCCGTGGTTATCTGCCCTCCATTCTCTGACGCACACACTCCAGTAATTCCTTCTCAGGACACCTCAACCAGCCTTGCACTGTACTCTGTGTGTGTCAGAGTTTACTGATCCCATCTCAGCCTGACTGGAACCATCACTTTGCTGTGGAGAATTTCCTTTGCACTGCCCCATTTCTTTTTAATCTAACAAAATAACAGCTTGCTTTAACAAGTAGTCTTTCTTCTCATGTGATAATGAGCTTACTGTCAGGGAAAACAATCTGCCTCACAAAATAATTTGAATCACAAGCAAGTCTCCCATTCGACTAAGGAGAAAAGGCTAAGTGTAAGTAATGCTTCAACAACAGCCATTCATTTCTGAGTCATGGCTACACTCTGTTTTTATGGATATAAATAAACAACCTCTTAATTGTCTCCAGTCAATAAATAAACTGTAAAAAACAAACAGAAAAAAAAACAGTCAGTAGATACAGAGAAACTTTGTGCTCCAGGTTCCCAGACTGAAAGAGGGGGAAGTTCCTATTTCAGGCTGGCAACTCTGCGGGCTGAAAGGTGAACACTGGTTCATTTCACATTATACTATTCCTGAAAACTGTACTTCTTCCAGGAAAATTTATTTTGCATAAATATTCGCATCTAAGTCAAAGTTGTCAGAAACATAGAGAAAACTACCATAGGAAATCACATTTAAGTTCCATCTAAAATAAGACACAAATGGATTTACCTATGAAACAGGAAGAGACTCACAAATCCAGAAACACAGATGCCTGTGGGGATTTGGTTGTGGGTGTTGCCAGGTTGAAGTAGAAATGAAGAAATGAAAATCATTGTGTATAATGTAAGAAAAATAATAGGACATTGTATGCAGCAGAGAGAAATATAGCCATGACTTTTCAATATCTTTAAATGGTATATATTCTATGAAAATACTGATCACTCTGTTGTATCCCAAGGCAAACAGAGTAACATGAATCAACTGTAGCTCAACTGAAAGAGTGGATGGATGGCTACAAACACTGAAATAATCAAGAATGAAGGTTCGCGAAATAAAAATGGGAAAAGTTTAGGAATAAAAACTCCCATCAAGAAATTAATTTGGATGGGATTACTTAAAATCTCCATTGGCTCATCCACTAGAAAGCACAGTATGGAGGGTCTTCAGAAAACGAAACACGTAAGTGCCGGAGGAAGCAGCGATCAAGGGCCTGGGCATATGGTAGGGAAAAGAAACATTTTTGAAGAAAAGGGTACCCATGCCATCCCTGCCGGACCCGTTTCCAAAGGAAGGACACTGCTGCAACCTAAGTGCACGAGAACACAGCAATGAGTAAAGAAAATGGGCTCCATGTACACAATGGTGAGTGAATCAGCCATAAGGAAGAACGAAACAGTGCCAAGTTCAGGCACAGGCAAGAAGGCAGAGATGATCGTAGCCAGTGAAGTAAGAGAGACAGGGAGCGACAAAGAGAGTGTGACGTCACTTGTAGGTGGCATCTAATAACGGTTACACAGGCGTTCTTTGAGCCAAGATAAACAGTTCACAGACTTAGAAGAAACTTGTCTCCCTTACTGTTAGCAGAGAAGAAAGGTGCTGGGCACATAGAAATAAGGTACTTGTGCATACTACTATTCAGAAAATAAGCCCCAAGGACCTACAGGGTAAGACTAGGAATGACACTCCACTTTCTGTTATAATCTGTACAGGAACAGCTCCTGAAATACAGCATATGCAGGTCAATGTGTGAGGGAATCAAGTGACTATGAATTTAAAAAAAAATCCACTGCCTTGTAATTCACCTATATACTCAAGTTCAAATAACTGGGTAAACACAGTAAGTATAGAAACATATGCTGACTCTGTTCCCCTCATCCCATGGTTAATTTGGCTGCTATCATATCTCTGGAGACTGGGCAGGCTTGGGTCCCAAGGTTGGCTTGTTTTGGGGCTCTGGGTCCGGGAAGGATGCAGCAGACCATGTGACCCCGCGATGTTCCTGGGGTGCCTCTTGCCCTCTGCAGGAGCCTTCAGTCTCTAGGCAAGGCAACGTATATGAAGAAATTTTAATTAACGTAGACACACATACGGGTATGCAATAGGTGCTCCAAAATGACCTACTGAATAGCAGGGGAAGTTTATTGAACAGTATAATCACCTAGAAGGGAACAAGAACTTGAAAGAGAATAGATAAATGTTCATCCATGAATGTATCAACTTCCTGTACACCTGAAGCACACGTAAGATCAGAAATCACTTCTATTCCAATATAAAATCACACTGAAATGACAGAGCCAGGGGTGGGGAAACTTGCGGGGCTGGGTAATGTTGTCACCTTGTGGCCATTTTCTGCAACAACAGCTTGAAAACCTGTGCAGATGAGCATTGAGTCTTCTCAAGGCCAAAGGGTCTGGAAGTCAAAAACTGCTGATCTGAACAAATGACGTGGAGTCCTTGGGCCTAGAAAAGAAAACAAAGTGTCTCAAAAGCCCTTGCTGAATCATCTAACTTCAGAGAAAACAAAACCGAACTTTAAGTCCCGCTCTGATGCTCCGGGCCTGTTACATCCACCTGGGACTTATCACCCCCTGTCCAAAACCTCCCAACCCCTGTTCAACTACAAATGCCATCTCAACTAAAGATTACCCACAATGTCCCAGCTGACTAACATTTCCCTTATAGCTTCCACAAACCTCCCTTTAAATATGAAGCTTCCCTGCTCCCTCTTGCGCTCAGCCTGGTCATTAGGCGGACTGTTGCCCCTCCTTACCTGAATAAAGGTAACCTACCTCCATTATGTCGTCTCTCCTTTTCTGCCTCGGTCGGAACTATATCTTACAGGGGTGGTTATCAGAAAAGAATTTAAGACAGGGCTAAGTTACAGGAAGCTGCATTAAGAGGTAACATGAACTCACCCTTGAAAAGAAAGCACTGAAAGAGGTCAGTTTCGCTAAATAAGAGAAATGCAAATCGAAAGAAGCCACAGGAAGGAATCATATCACAGCCCTCAGAATGGCCATTGTCAGAAACGTGACAAACACTAAAGAATGGAGAAGGTGCGGACAAAGGGGATATTCCTCCCCTGATGCTGGCAATAAGAGACACTGAAGGACTGTGGGAGGCTAATTAAAACAAAACAAAAATGAGGTTAGAACACTCTCTAACACTATACACAAACTTCAAATCATAAATATCTAAAGATTAGGAGAGATTCTATGAAACTCTTAAGGAAAACATAGACAGGACACACGAGGATATAAACTACAAGATCTTTTGGGGTTTCGTTGATTTCATTGCAAGGTCTTTTGGAATCCACCTCCTAGAGCAATGAGAAATAAAACAAAACCAGGAAAATGCGACCTACTTCGATTTCAAAGCAGGTGTCTAAAAATGGAAACCTTCAGGAATGGAAAAGGCAACCCAGAATGCAAAGAAACATTTGCCAACCAAGATACTCACAAGCATTTCATCTCCAAAACCAACAAAAAGCTCACAATGTCATAACATTTCAATAAAGTGGGTTCTGTTGTTTAGTTCAGTTCAGTTGCTCGGTCTTCTCTGACTCTTTGCAACCTCACAGACACAGCACACACCGCTTCCCTGTCCATCACCATCTCCCAGAGCTTGCTTAAACTCATGTCCATTGAGTCGGTGATGCCATCCAACCTTCTCATGCTCTGCCGTCCCCTTCGCCTCCTGCCTTCAATCTTCCCAGTATCAGCGTCTTTTCAAATGAGTCAGCTCTTTGCATCAGGTGGCCTAAGTATTAGAGATTCAGCATCAGTCCTTCCAATGAATATTCAGGGTTGATTGCATTTAGGATTGACTGGTTTGATCTCCTTGCAGTCCAGGAATTCTCAAGAATCTTCTCCAACACCACACACAGTTCAAAAGCATCAATTCTTCAGTATTCAGCTCTCTTTATGGTCCAACTCTCACATCCATACATGACTGCTGGAAAACCCACAGCTTTGACTAGAGGCCATTATCCACAAAGTAATTTCTCTTTATAATATGCTGTCTAGGTTGGTCATAGCTTTTCTTCCAAGAAGCAAGTATCTTTTAATTTCATGGCTGCAGTCACCATCGCAATGATTTTGGAGCCCAAGAAAATAGTCTCTCATTGTTTCCATTGTTTCCCCGTGTATTTGCCATGAGGTGATGGGACTGGATGCCATGATCTTTGCTTTTTGAATGTTGAATTTTAAGCCAGTTTTTTCACTCTCCTCTTTCACTTTCATCAAGAAACTCTTTAGTTCCTCTTTGCTTTTTGCCATAAGAGTGGTGTCATCTGCATATCTGAGATTATTGATATTTCTCCCAGCAATCTTGATTCCAGCTTGTGCTTCATCCAGCCTGGCATTTTGCATGATGTGCTCTGCATAGAAGTTAAATAATCAGGGTGACATATATAGTCTTGATGGACTCCTTTCCCGATTTGGAACCAGTCTATTGTTCCATGTCTGGTTTTAACTGTTGCTTCTTGACCTGCATACAGGTTTCTCTGGAGCCAGGTAAGGTGGTATGGTATTCCCATCTCTTTAAGAATTTTCCACAATTTGTTGCGATTCCCTCAGTCAAAGGTTTTGGTGTAGTCAATAAAGCAGATGTTTTTCTGGAACTGTCTTGCTTTTTTTTATGATCCAGCAGATGTTGGCAATTTGATCTCTGGTTCCTCTGCCTTTTCTCAATCCAGCTTGAACATCTGGAAGTTCTTGATTCACTTACTGTTGATGCCTTGCTTGGAGAAATTTTGAGCATTACTTTGCTAGCATGTGAGAGGAGTGCAATTGTGCGATAGTTTGAACATTCTTTCGCATTGCCTTTCCTTGAGATTGAAGTGAAAATTGACCTTTTCCAGTCCTGTGGCCACTGCTGAGTTTTCCAAATTTTGGAAATATTGGCATATTGAATGCAGCACTTTCACAGCATCATCTTTAGGACTTGAAATAGCTCAGCTGGAATTTCATCACCTCCACTAGCTTTGTTCATGGTGATGCTTCTTAAGGCCCACTTAACTTCAGACTCCAGTATGTCTCACTCTAGGTGAGTGATCACATCATCGTGGTTATGTGAGTCATTAGGAATTTTTTGTACAGTTCTTCTGTGTTTTTTGCCACCTCTTCTTAATATCTTCTGCTTCTGTTAGGTCCATAACATTTCTGTCCTTTATTGTGCCTATCTTTGCATGAAGTGCTCCCTCGGTATCTCTAATTTTCTTGATAAATTTTCTTTCCCATTCTTTTGTTTTCTTCTATTTCCTTGCATTGCAAAAAAGTCCCTACTTTCCTTTTCTCCTTTGTCTTTTGCTTCTCTTCTTTTCTCAGCTATTTGTAAGCCCCCCTCAGACAATCATTTTGCCTTTTTGCATTTCTTTTTCTTGGGGATGGTCTTGATCACTGCCTCCTGTACAATGTCACAAACTTCCATCCATATTTCTTCAAGCACTCTATCAGATCTAGTCCTTTGGATCTGTTTGTCACTTCCACCATATAATCATTAGGGATTTGATTTAGGTCATACCTGAATGCTCTAGTGGCTTTCCCTACTTTCTTCAATTTATGTCTGAATTTGGCAATAAGGAATTTAAGTCTGAATTTGGCAATAAGAATTTAAGTTTGAATTTGGCAATAAGGAGTTCATGATCTGAGCAACAGTCAGCTCCCAGTCTTCCTTTTGCTCTCTGTATAGAACTTCTCCATCTTTGGCTGCAAAGAATATAATCAATCTGATTTCAGTGTTGACCATCTGGTGATGTCCATGTGTAGAATCATCTCTTGTGTTGTTGGAAGAGGGTGTTTGCTATGACCATTGTGTTCTCTTGGCAAAACTCTGTCAGCCTTTGCCCTGCTTCATTTTGTACTCCAAGGCCAAACTTGCCTGTTACTCCAAATATCTTCACTTCCTACTTTTGCATTCCAGGCCCCTATGATGAAAATGGCATTGTTTTATGGTGTTCTAGAAGGTCTTGTAGGTCATCATAGAACTGTTCAAGTTCAGCTTCTTCAGCATTAGTGGTTGGGGCATAGGCTTGGATTACTGTGATATTGAATGGTTTGCGTTGGAAATGAACAGAAATCATTCTGTCATTTTTGAGATTGCACCCAGGTACTGCATTTGGAACTCTTGTTGCTATGAGAACTACTCCATTTCTTCTAAGGGATTCTTGCCCACAGAGGTAGATATAATGGTCATCTGAATTAAATTCGCTCATTCCAGTCCATTTTAGTTCACTGATTCCTATAATGTCAGTGTTCACTCTTGCCTTCTCCTGTTTGGCCACTTCCAATTTATCTTGATTCATGGACCTAACATTCCAAGTTCCTATGCAATATTGTTTTTATAGTTAGGACTTTACTTCCATTACCAGTCACATCCACCACTGAGTGTTGTTTTCATCATGATCTTAGTTTTTCTTAATAATTAGTTTTAAGCCAGCTCTTTCACTGTCCTCCTTCATCCTCATCAAGAGGTTCTTTAGTTTCTCTTCACTTTCTGTCATTAGAGTGGTGTCATCTGCATATCAGAAGTTGTTGATGTTTCTCCCATCTATCTTGATTCTAGCTTGTAAATCATCCACCCTGACATTTTTTATGATGTGCTCAGAGTATAGATTAAACCAACAGGGTGGCAGCAGACAGCCCTCTTGTACTCCTTTCTCAATCTTGAACCAATCAGTTGTTCCATACAGGGTTCTAACTGTTTCTTCTGGACCCACATACAGGTTTCTCAGGAGACAGTTAAGATGGTCTGGTATTCCCATCTCTTTAAGAGATTTCCACAGTTTATTATGTTCCACACAGTCAAAGGCTTTGATATAGTTGATGAAATAGAAGTAAATGTTTTTCTGGAATTCCCTGGCTTTCTCTATAATCCAGGGAATGTTGGCAATTTGATCTCTGGTTCCTCTTCCTTTTCTAAATCCAGCTTGGACATCTGGAAGATCTTGGTTCACATAATTCTGAAGCCTAGCATGCAAGATTTTAAGCATGATCATACTAGCATGGGAGGTGAGTGCAACTGTCCAGTGGTTAGCACATTCCTTAGTATTACCCTTCTTGGCAATTAGGATGAGGATTGATCTGTTCCAGTCCTATGGCCATTGCTGGGTCTTCCAGATTTGCTGACATATTGGATGCAACACCTTGATGGCACCTTCTTTAGGGTTTTTAACAGTTTTACTGGAATTCCATCACAGCCACTAGGTTTACTAGCAGCATGTGCTTCCTAAGGCCCACTTGGCTTCACTCTCCAGAACGTCTGGTTCTGTGTGGCTGACCACACCATGCGGTTCATTTGGATCTTTTTTATGCCATTCTTCTGTGTGTTCTTTCCATCTATTCTTAATCTCTTCTGCATCTACTAGGTCTACCATTTATGTCCTTTATTGTGCCCATCTTTGGGCAAAATGCTCCCTTGATATCTCCAGTTTTCCTGAAGAGATCTCTGGTCTTTCTGCTTCTGCTGTTTTCTTCTAGTTTTATTCATTGTTCACTGAAGAAGGCCTTCTTGTCCCTCTGTGCTGTTCTTTGGAAATCTGTGTTTAGTTGGATATGCCTTTCCCTTTCTCCCTTGCTTTTCACTTCTCTTCCATCTTCAGTTATTTGTAAGTCTTCCTCAGATAACTACTTTGCCTTCTTGCTTTTCTTTTTCTTTGGGATGGTTTTGTTTGCTGGCTCCTGTACAATGTTGTGGACCTCCAGCCATAGTTCTTCAGGCACACTGTTAATTAGATCTCATCCTTTGAATCTATTTGGTACCTCTCCTGCATATTCATAGGGGATTTGATTTAAGTCAGACATGGATGGCCTAGTGGTTTTCTCCACTTTCTTTAGTTTAAGCCTGAATTTTTGTATGAGAAGCTGATGATTTGAGCCACAGTCAACTCCAGGTCTTGTTTTTCCTGACTGTGTGCTGATTCTCCGTCTTCAGCTGCAAAGAATGCAATCAGTTTGATTTGGGTATTGGCCATTTGGTATCATTGCATGTGTCTGGTGTTAGAAGTAAGGTAGGGATTGGGGGCAGGAGGAGAAGGGGACAACAGATGATGAGATGGCTGGATGGTATCACCAACTCGATGGATATGAGTTTGGGTACACTCCGGGAGTTGGTGATGGACAGGGAGGCCTGGTGTGCTGCGATTCATGGGGTCACAAAGAGTCAGACACAACTGAGTACTGAAATGAACTAATGATGCTGTAAAGAACAATATTGCATAGGGACCTGGAGTGTTAGGTCCATGAATCAAGGTAAACTGTGTCAACTACAAACTGGCACTTACCAAGAGCATTGCCAACGAGTGAACAACAAAGGCATTTGCCGTCTGCCTCTACGGAGACTGAACCCCATGCTGCTATAGCTGTTGCCCTTCAACAACCCAAGAGGGTGTTCAGGGTGGAGTGAGGCCCTCTGTGCTCCAGGGAATCTGGTGGGGCAGGTCTTTAGATAGTTGGATGTTTTTAGGAACAGATTTTATGATCTCCATCCCTGCATCTTCTCATATCTAGAGAAGCACTAAATCCCTTCATGGTGACATCATGTCCTCATGACTAACAAAAAATCTTTTGTAAAATGAATGCTTCACAATACTGAACTTCCCCTTCACCAAAGCCTTATATATTGATCTTCCTCTGCTGCCACTTTGGAGCAGTCTCTCAAAGCTATCTGAGATACTGCCTCTTGGTCTATAGTCCTCATTTTGCCCCAAATAAAATTTAACTCACAACTCTCAAGTTGTACATCTTTTTTAGTCAACAACTAGAAGTGGTCAAATAGGAGATGGCAAGAGTGAAAATTGTCATCTTAGGAATCAGTGAACTAAAATGGACCAGAATGGGTGAATTTAATTCAGAAGACGATTATGTCTACTACTGTAGGCAAGAATTCCTCAAAAGAAATGGAGTTGCCTTCATAGTCAACAAGAGTCTGAAATGCCACATTACCTGCCTTCTGAGAAACCTGCATGCAGGTCAAGAAGCAACAGTTATAACTGGACATGAAAAAACAGACTGGTTCCAAATTGGGAAAGGAGTACATCAAGGCTGTATATTGTCACCCTGCTTATTTAACATATGTAGAGTACATCATGCGAAATATCAGACTGGATGAAGCACAAGCTGGAATCAAGATTGCTGGGAGAAATATCTATAACCTCAAATATGCAGATGACACCACCTTTATGGCAGAAAGCAAAGAGGACTAAAGAGTCTTTTGATGAAAGTGAAAGAGGAGAGTGAAAATGTTGGCTTAAAACTCAACATTCAGAACACTAATATCATGGCATCCAATCCCATCACCTCATGACAAATACATGGGGAAACAATGGAAACAGTGAGAGACTTTATTTTCTTGGGCTCCCAAATCACTGCAGATGGTGACTGCAGCCATGAAATTAAAAGATACTTGCTTCTTGGAAGAAAAATTATGACCAACCTAGACAGCATATTAAAAAGCAGAGACATTACTTTGCCAAAAAAGGTCCATGTAGTCAAAGCTATGGTTTTTCCACCAGTCATGTATGGATGTGAGAGTTGGACTATAAAGAAAGCTGAGTACCAAAGAATTAATGCTTTTGAACTGTGTATGGTGTTAGAGAAGATTCTTGAGAGTTCCTTGGACTGCAAGGAGATCAAACCAGTCAATCCTAAAGGTAAGTAGTCCTGAATATTCATTGGAAGGATGGACGCTGAAGCTGAATCTCCAATACTTAGGCCACCTGATGCGAAGAATGGACTCATTGGAAAAGACTCTGATGCTGGGAGAGATTGAAGGCAGGAGGAGAAGGGGACGACAGAGGATGAGACGGTTGGGTGGTACCACCAACTAGATGGACAAGAATTTGACCAAGCTCCAGGAGTTGGTGATGGACAGGGAAGCCTGGTGTGCTGCAGTCCATGGGGTCACAAAGAGTCAGACCCGACTGAGTGACTGAGCAACTGAACTGAACTGAACTGAGGGTGGGCTTGCTCCATGAGGACTCATTCCCAAAGAATCAGTTCAGGGTCGAGTCCAACAACACCTCCCCTCTGCAAATGGGTACCCAACCAAATTGGCTTATCCTGTAAAGGAAAAACCCAGATTGAGGAGGAAAAAAATGTTCATGGTATGCACACCAGAGCAACTTACCCTCCAGAATCGAGCCCATAGGCTCTTAACACAGAAGGACACACAAAACAAATGAACTGTCTATCGAATTGGGTAGATTTACCTTACAAACCGAGCTGACTCTAGAAGTCTGTCTGTTCCTTGTCTCAACTGCCAAGCACTGGGGGCAGCTGGCACTTCTTCAGGGAATCTTGAAGGAAAGAACATCAGGACAACAAATGGTCCCAGCAGCTTCTAGGGTCTTGCGCCAATATTCCCTGATTGGGGCCAGCTAGCCACAAGTAACAAGGCTTCTAGCAGGCTAAGCCAAATTTTTACCAAGTCCAAGCTCACTCTGATCACTGCACGACAGGCCAATGAATTCCTTGAGAGATGAGGTGTTGAGGCAGGAAGAGACTTTAATTAGGGAGCCAGCTGACTGAGAAGAAGGCAGTCTAGTGCTCCAAAATAATCATCTTGTCAGGGCCTGGTTGCCAGGTCCTTTAAAGCAACAGAGATGACAGGGAGGTGAGGTAATAAAGAAAAAAAGACTATTCAGTCTTTGCAAATGTCCCCTAGAATGGCAAGCCTCAGGCAGGGGAATGTGTTAGTTTCACTTCCTCTAGTCCTTCACAGGAGGGTGGCTCAGGTTGCAGGCCATTTTGTTTACTTACAGTAACAAAAAAGATTAAAGTCACAGAAGCAGATGTAGTGCAAATTTAAAATTAACCCTTCTGGGTTACACTTCCAATAGCAAAGACGCACAACCAGAAAAATCTCCAATGAGAGGTTCAAGCTGGAACAAGACGTGGTACATATATACAATAGACTATTTCTCACTCATTAAAACAGCTACTGAAATTAGGGAATTAAGACACTGTTAGCACAGGGATGGACCTTGAAGGATCATAGGCAAAGGGAAGTCAGTCAGGTAGAGGAAGACTATGGTATAGGATGTACCTTCCCAGCAGAATAATATTAGACATACAAGGCCAAAATTTTACAATCCCAAAAGAGACAGAGAATTCAAAGATAAACAAAGGATTCCAGGGGAATAAAATATGTGAATGGCCTTGAATGAATTAGGAAATCCTTACCCTCATAGACAACAAATGTGAATCTGTAATAGATAATCCAAAGGAAATATTCTTTTCTCTCCTCCCTCTGTTTGGTAGGTAGAATAGGGAAAAGAAGTCCAAAATAGCGGTGGCTAAAAGACAAGGAAGGGAAAAGCCCGCGAAAATAGAACAAAGGAAGGTCCGAGGACTGGAGTGAGGACCTCAGGTAAGACAAACAACACTCCTGGCTGGCCCAGTTTACATAGGACAGGTACAGGGAAAGAAAAACATATAAAATGAGGAGCCAAAGCTAGCTCTCTCTCTCCCGCATGCTGGGACCCTCTTCTCTTCCCATCTTTGGATAGACGTGCCTTCACACCTCAAAGACGGATTTTCCTGCTATCTTCTAAATAAAATAGAGATGTAACACTGAGCTATAACACTGACTTGTATAAGAGCTATAACACAGTTAGTCCAAGACCCGAGAGCTGTGACACGCCAAGGGGGCTTTAATTCCCATCACTCCAAATCTTTGTTGTGACAAGACAAAGAACCAAGGAACATACATTCGTGTGACACATCCTTGCACAGATACACAGAAATCTGTAACTCTAAGAGATAATCCACAATAATTATCTCCTAAGTTTTTCCTATCAGTTCATTTCAGTCTTTCAGTCGTGTCTGACTCTTTGTGACCTCATGGACTGCAGCACGCCAGGCCTCCTTGTCCATCACCAACTCCCGGAGTTTACTCAAACTCATGGCCATTGAGTCAGTAATGCCATCCAACCATCTCATTCTCTGTCGTCCCCTTCTCCTCCCACCTTCAATCTTTCCAAGCATCAGGGTCTTTTCAAATGAGTGCTCAAACTACTGCACAACTGCACTCATCTCACACACGAGTAAAGTAATGCTCAAAATTCTCCAAGCCAGGCTTTAACAGTACATGAACTGTGAAATTCCAGATGTTCAAGCTGGATTTAGAAAAGGGAGAGGAACCAGAGATCAAATTGCCAGCACCCTCTGGATCATCAAAAAAACAAGAATTCCAGAAAAACATTTATTTCTGCTTTATTGGCTATGCCAAAGCCTTTGACTGTGTGGCTCACAATAAACTGTGGAAATTCTGAAAGAGATGGGAATATCAGACCACCTGACTTGCCTCTTGAGAAACCTATATGCGGGTCAGGAAGCAACAGTTAGAACTGGACATGGAAAAACAGACTGGTTCCAAATAGGAAAAGGAGTCCGTCAAGGCTGTATATTGTCACCCTGCTTATTCAACTTCTATGCAGAGTACATTATGAGAAATGCTGGGCTGGAGGAACCACAAGCTGGAATCAAGATTGCCAGGAGAAATATCAATAATCTCAGATATGCAGATGACACCAGTCTTATAACAGAAAGCAGGAACTAAAGAGCCTCTTGATGAAAGTGAAAGAGGAGAGTTAAAAAGTTGGCTTAAAACTAAGATTCAGAAAACTAAGATCATGGCATCCAGTCCCATTACTTCATGGCAAGTATATGGGGAAACAGTGGCTGACGTTATTTTTCTGGGTTCCAAAATCAATGCAGATGGTGACTGCAGCCATGAAATTAAAAGACGCTTACTCCTTGGAAGGAAAGTTATGACCAACCTAGGTAGCATATTGAGAAGCAGAGACATTACTTTGCCAGCAAAGGTCCATTTAGTCAAGGCTATGGTTTTTCCAGCAGTCATGTATGGAAATGAGAATTGGACTATAAAGAAAGCTGAGTGCTGAAAAATTGATGCTTTTGAACTGTGGTGTTGGAGAAGACTCTTGAAAGCCCCTTGGAATGCAAGGAGATCCAACCAGTCCATCCTAAAGGAAATCAGTCCTGAATATTCACTGGAAGGACTGATGTTGAAGCTGAAACTCCAATACTTTGGCCACCTGATTAGAAGAACTGACTCATTTGAAAAGTTTTTTCTATGTATACACAGAAAAGTATAACTGAGATAGATAATTCAGAAGGACCTGATGTTCAGCACTCTTTTTATCCTTCTTTCTGACCTCCCTGGCTTGGGATGCTATCACATCCCTGGAGCCTGGACAGGCTTGGGTCCCACTGCTACACTGGAGGTGGTTGACACAACCCGGCAGGGTGCTCTTGGTTGACCCTTCGAAAGGTCTACTGTCTCCTACCTTCTGGCTGGGACCAGAGTCCCGCATGGTATCAAGGCCTCAAGCCATTTGAAAGCACATTTCAACTAGCTTCGACCTCTCCTAATGCTGGGGATCCCAGCTCAAGCCTCGTTCCTAAGAGTGCAGTCTTCTAGCACTAGCACCTAAGCACCATCAGCAGCATACTCTGGTCCTGGAAAGATTAGCCAGGGCAGGCTGTTTGTGTGATGCTTTAGGGGGAAAGGTTACTGAGACTCAAGCCTTTTCAGGTTAGCTCATGAACACTCATCCCTATTTAATTGCCAAGAAGTAAACTTTCCCTAAGGTTTTGGTTACCCCAAGAACCAAAGATAGGCCTGAATAATGCTGCTGCCTTGTAGACATTTTCTTTAACTACATTTTTTCCAGCATTCACTGGCAACTCAAATCATGAGGGCTGGATTTCTGTTAATGACAGAAATTAACATTACTCACCTCAGGAAATGTCCTGGGGCGGGTAATGGGGAAATTCCAAACACAGCTGACTTTCAGTAACCCAACTGTCAAAAGCAAATTCTCCTGACAACCTTTTAGGGAAAAAAGAAAAAAAAAAAAAAAAAGCCAAAACAAAATCAAACCTCCACAACAGGACAAGAATCTAAGGATCCCTAATTGCTGGAGGAATGCCATTCAAAATGACAATGGGAAATCAAATCCTACCAGTCAAGGTGTCATCATCACCAATCTACAACCAATAAACGTGGGAGAGAGTCTGGAGGGAAAAGAATCCCCCTAAGCTGTCTCTGGGAATATACACTGGCAACAGTCAGTATAATGGATGGTTTCTTAATGCCTGAAAAAAGACTCTCAGATTAAAACTAGGGTCTGACATTCCCACACCTTGGCCTATATCCTGAGAAAACCATTGATCAAAAGGTTTGGACACTCCAACAAAGCTTCAGCACTGCTTCTGATAGCCAAGACACACTACCAGCAAAATCTCCAGAGGGATTAAAGCTGAAACAATGTCTGGTACATATAACAGAAGACTATTTTTCACTCATAAAAAACCATCACTGAAATTAGGTAATTATGACAGTAGTAGCCACAGGGATGGTCCTTGAAGGATCACACACTAAGGGAAGTCTGTCAGGCAGAGGAAGACCATGGTATGTGAGGTACCTTCCAGGCAAAATAAAAGAAGACATACGAGGCAGCAACTTTACAACCCAAAATGAGACTCTGAGAATTCAAAGTCAAAGGACGGGTTCCAGAGAAACATAAGTGATGACCCAGGAATGAATTAGGATGTCCATGCCTATACACCAAGAAATCTGTATTGTAATATATAATCTACAGTGATTATCCCCTTCCATCCTTTCTATCTTCCATATATAGACAGCAATCTGTATCTCTAAGAGATAATCTACAAAAATCATCTCCTAAATTCCTTTCTTTATGTACACAGAAAAGTGTATCTGAAATGTATAATTCACAAGGACCCGATGCTTGGCACTCTTGTCGACCTTCTATGGTAAAAAGTTCGAGAATGCAATAGAGATACACCGTGAATATGTTTTACCAGAATCGGGCGGCTGTACACTGAGGACAAGCACAGCACTGCGAATCTACTGTCCTCCAACATAGCATCGGCATGATGTTAAAGGAAAAGAAAAGCAGTGCCTGCTTTATTCCCTCCCATCTCCCTGACTGGGGGTGTGATCCATCCTGGAGCCTGTGCAGGCTTGGGTCTCCAGGCTAGACTGTTATGTTTTTGAGACAGCCTGGCAGGGTGTTCGTTGAGGTGTTTTTAAGCCTATATAGTCCGCTGTGCTCTGGTTGGGACCAGAGACCTGCGTGGGATCAAGTCCTCGGAGACCTTGGGGTCAGTAGTCACCTAGCCTCCCATCTCCTGATGCCGGAGTTCCCAGCTTAAGCCTCCTTTCTGAGAGTGCCGACTCCTAGGCAATGAAGCAGAGTCAGCACGGTGCTGTGGCTCCGGCTGGGATTAGTCTGGAAGCGATGTGTGTGTGTGTGATGCTTTAGGGGAAATAAGTAGTGCGCACAAGCCCTTAAATGTTCGCTCAGGTAGATTCCACTCTATTTCACAGCCCTGGAAGCCGACTTTCCCTAATGCTCTGTTTGCCCCAGGAACGAGAGTAAGTATCAAAAGTGCTGCCACCTTGTGGACATGTTCTGTAACTACAACTTGACCAAAGGCTCCTCCAGTTCACAAGGGGGCGGGGGTGCTGTCAGTGACAGCTTGCCTCAAGAAAGGTCCTGAGGTATTTATTACAGAGATAAATTGCAAACACGCCCAACTTGCAAGATGCCAATAGAAACGTAAATTTTCCACACATGCCTAACTAAAAGAAATAGAAAGAAAAAAATACCCTAACCACCATAAGACAAGATGCTCAGCATCCCTAATTATTGCAGCAGGAATGCTAATCAAAACAACAAGAAATCAAATTCCACCATTCAGAATGGCCATTCTCAAAAGTCTACAAATGATATATGTGGGAGAGAACAGAGAGGAACAGGAAACCCCCATATGTTTGGCGGAACGATCACTGGCAACCCCTCTAGAACTGACAGCCTCTGCGCAGCAGGAAAAAATAATTTAAGAGAGCTAACCCTAGGATGTGACATTCCCATATCTCAGCCTACATCCTGAGAAACCCATTATTCAAAATTCACATCACCCCAACATTCACTTCAGCACTACATACAAGAGCCAAGACAAAGACCCAGCAAAATGCCCACTGATAGATTAAAGCTTAAAAAGGGCCTGGTACTTATAGACAATGGACGGTTATTCAGCCATGAAAAACTGGCAATGAAATTATGAAATTATTCCACTTGTAGCAATAGAAATGAACGCTGGAGAATCACATACTAACTGAGATCAGCCAGACAGAGGAAGACAAGAGCATATAATGTCCCTTCTAGGCAAAATTTAAAAAGAGACAAAAAGGAACTAAATTACAACACAAAAATTGACTCTGAGAATTCAAACACAAGAATTTTTAAAAAATAAAAATAGAAAGGCCAAGGAATTACTTAGAATGTTGGGAATAATACAACACAGAAATCTGTGTCTACACTAGATACTCCACCAGGACTTGATGGTCAGCACGGGGAACTATGCTGACCTTCAGCAAAAAACCTCTGTGGGAAAAGAATACAGATACGCTGTGTGTATATGTCATAAATGAATCAGGCAAACAGAAAACAGAAAACCACAAAATTAATATACTCCAACATAGCATAGGAATGAAATTAAAGAAAATAAAAGCATCGCTTTGTTTATTGCCTCCAACCTTCCTGATTTGCACTGCTATTCCATTCCTGGAGCTTGAGTAGGCTTGGGTCCCATCGCTGGATTGGAGTGGAGTCGAGACAGCCAAGCAATGAGCCCTTAATTGAGACCCCTCTTAAACCTCTTCTGTCTGGTTTTCCTGACTGAGACCAGGGTCCCTAGTGCTCCCAAAGAATGGGGAACCAAAGCTCTATCTTCCAGGATCTTGGAAATATTACCTAGCCCCCAGGACCTCTGGTGCTGGGGTTGCCAACTCAAGCTTCCTTTTTGAGAGTGCAGCCTCCTAGGCCCCTCAGCAGGGTGCTGTGGCCCCGGTTGGAATGAATCTGGAGGGAAGGGGTGAAGTTTTAGGGGGAAGAAGTGAGACACAATCCCTTAATTTGTTACTCAGGCACGTTCCACTCCAATTCACAGCCCAGGAAATCTAGACGCCCTGACTCTGGTTGCCTAAGGAACCAGAGGTGGCCCGGGGAAAGTGCTGCCATCTTGTGGACACGTTCTGTAACTACAATTGCACCTCCAGCGCTTACTACTGCTGCTGCTGCTGCTGCTGCTGCTGCTGCCAGCGCTTACTGGCACCTCTATTTCTCAAGCGTTGGGGGTCTGTTAAGGACAGCTGTCCTCAGGACATGTCCTGGGGCAGGAATTGCAGAAATAAATTCCAAACACAACTGGCTTTCAGGAAGCCAACTGCCACAGGTAAGTTTTCCTCACACCGTTCACAGAAAAAAACAAAGACCCAAACCTCCACCACAGGACAAGATGCTCAGCATCCCTAATGACTTAGGAATGCCAATCAAAATGAAAACAAGAAATCAAGTCCCATCAGAGCATCCTCAGGAGGCTACAAGCACTAAGGGCAGGAAAGCCTGAGGAAAGGGGACGCCCCTACACAGTAGGTGGGAAGGCCCACTGACAACACCTAGTAAAATGGACAGTCTCTGAATGCCTAAAAACATACTGTCAAGAGAGGCGAGGTCTAGGATCTGACATTCCCACGTCTGGGCCTAGATCCCAAGAAATCCATCATTCAGAGGCACATGCGCCCCGACTAGCACCGCAGCACTACGCACAGTAGCCCACACGGAGAGACAGCAGCATCTTTATCGACAGACTAAGCTTAAACAAGATGTGCTACGTATGTACAGTGGACTTATTAGCCATAGAAACCAAAACCGAAGTAAGGAAATTATGTCACTCTTAGCCACAGGGATAGATCTAGAAGGATCAGACAATACAGGAACTCAGCAGACAAAGGAAGGCAATCACACAAAATGTCCCTTCTAGGCAAAATCAGCAAAGTGAAACAAAAGAAAGAGTTTACAACCTGAAGACAGGCTGAGAATTCAAATTCAGACCAAGAGTTCAAGAAAGAAGTGAAGGGCCTGGGTTGAATTAGGAGGTTGGGACTAATAAATACACAGAAATTTGTATCTGTAACAGTAATCCACAAGAACTGTCAGCTTCCTTCCTTCCTTCCTCCCTTCCGCAAATACGCAGAAATCTCTCTCTTTCACCTATAAACAGAAATGTGCATCTCTAAGAAATACTACACACAGACTCTTTTCTTCCTTCCTCATATACACAGAACACTATATGTGAGATAGAGAACCCACAAGGACCAGATGCTCAGCACATTTCTTGACCTTCTGCAATAAATTCTACAGGAAGAGAACCCAAAAAAGATTAGATATACTCTGTGGATATGTCATACCTGAATCAGCTGACTGAACACTGACAAGCACCGGATGGCAGACTGACTCTACTCCTACACAGCATCGGAATGAAGTCAAAGCAGAGAAAATCATCCAACTTTATTCCTTCCAACCTCCCGCATTTGGGCTTCTGTGGCATCCTGGGAGCCTGAGTAGGCTTGAGTCCCAAGCTGGACTGGGGTGGGGTCCAGACAGCCTGACAGGGTGCCCTTCATTGAGCCCCTTTTTAGTTATTATTATTGTTATTTCTGAGCCCCTTGAAAATCACTGTCTACTTGGCTGGGACCAGAGTCCCCAGTGGGATCAAAGCCTGGAGGATTGTGGAGGCAATAGTCACCTAGCTTGCACATCTCCTGGTGCTGGGGTTCCCAGTTCAAGCCTCCTTCCTGAGAGTGCAGCCTCCTAGCACCTAAGTACCTTCAGCTGGGTTCTGTGGCCTCAGTTGGGATTGGTCTGGGGGTCAGGTGTGTGAAGCTTTAGGGGGAAGAAGCAGTGAGACACAAGGCTGCAGGTATTTTGCTCTGGCACATTCCACTCCAATTCACAGCCCAGGAAGTCCACTTTCCCTAAGGCTCTGGTTGTCTGAGGAACCAGAAGTGGGCAAGAGAAAAGGCGCACCACCTGTGCTTACTGGAACCTCTACTTCAGATGTCCTTGCTGTTCAGTCGCTCAGTCGTGTCCGACTCTTCGAGACCCCATGGACTGCAGCACTCCAGGCTTCCCCGTCCTTCACCACCTCCCAGAGCTTGTGCAAACTAGTGTCCATTGAGTCAGTAATGCCATCCAACCAATACATCCTCTGTCATCGCCTTCTCCTCCTGCCTTCAATTTTCCACAGCATCAGGATCTTTTCCAGTGAGTCCATTCTTTGCATCAGGTGGCCAAAGTACTGGAGTTTCAGCTTCAGCATCAGTCTTTCCAATGTATTTTCGAGACTGATTTCTTTTAGGATTGACTGTTTGGATCTCCTTGCAATCCAAGGGACTCTCAAGAGTCCTGAGAATGGAGACACCTTTTCTCTCGGACCTTTCTCCTTGCTTTCCCTCACCCTTGTCTAACCTCCCTATCCGGCACCAGTGGGAAATTCTCAGTCCCAACCCTCAAAATCTACTCCCCACAGACAGAGGAGCCTGGTAGGCTGCAGTCCATAGGGTCGCTAAGAGTTGGACACGACTGAGCGACTTCACTTTCACTTTTCACTTTCATGCATTGGAGAAAGAAATGACAACCCACTCAAGTGGTCTTGCCTGGAAATCCCAGGGACGGGGGAGTCTGGTGGGCTGCCGTCTATGGGGTTGCACAGAGTCGAACACGACTGAAGCGACTTAGCAGCAGCAGCAGCTAGGATGCCTTCTCCAAAACCTAAAAGCCTTGGGTTTCCAAGGGGATTTTCGACCAAAAAGACTTATTTACTAATCTAACACTGTCAGGCCACAATACAGACTTGATAATAGGTCCCAATGGCCAGAAAACAGAACTGTCGATTTCTAATACTCTACGGGAGCTCAATAACTTCCGCCGTTGAAACGGCAAGTGGTCAGAGATCCCTCGTGTCCAGGTTTTCTTCGCTCTTCGCTCTGTGAATCCTGTTCTACTTCTCAAATACTCTCAGCCCACTCTGGGAGACATCTTCCTAACACAATATCTCCTGATCTCTGTTCAGACTTTTCTTCTTCCTTCCACCCTTCCGATCACAACCCACGCCCTATCGCTCCCCACCCCCTTGCGGCCGCTCCAGATCTAGTTCCACAACCTCCACCTTCTGCCCCCTCCTCCCTCCGTCCTCTAGAGCAGGCCGCTGCTGCTCCCAACCCTGCCCTAAGACCTCAGCCCCAGCCTTTACCCCAAGGGTCCCAAGGCTCTACCCCAACCTCCCTAGAGCCCCTCCGCATACCCGGGAGCAACTTTTGAACAGGAAACTTCACAGCAGGACTGCGCTCCTTTCCCTGCTCCGCTCCTTCCTTTAAGAAAAGCAGCTGGAGCAGGAGGCATTGTTCCGGTCCTGTCCATTCTCCCTCACCGATCTATCTTAAATCGAAAAGCAGCTTGACTCCTTCTCTTCAGACCCTGATAATTATCTAAAAGAACTCAAGTCTCTTATCCAGTCTTACAGCTTACCCTGGCATGATATTTACACATATTTTCCTCCACTCTTCTCTGAGAAGAGAAGGAACGAGTATGGCAAGCCTCGCAGGTGCACGCTGATGAGACACATAGGACTGATGACACTAAGCTCATAGGGGCCACGGCTGTCCCCTAGATGATGGGATTATCAGGGTTATTATCACATGGTTGCTTGCCTCATTGCGGACCTTCAAAAGGCAGGACATAAAACCATCAACTTTGATAAGCTCCGGCTAATAATTCAAGGACTAGATGAAAACTGGGCACAATTTTTAACCAGGTTAACAGAAGCCCTACAAAAATATAAAAGATTAGACCCCACTTCAACAGAGGGCACCATTGTCCTTAACACCCATTTTATCTCCCAATAGTTCCCAGATATCCGAAAGAAACTAAAAAAGGTACAAGAAGGCCCTCAAACCCCTCAACAAGACCTTTTAAATTTAGCCTTTAAGATTTTTAATAACCAGGAAGAGCAGGCAAATCTAGAGAAGGACCAAGGAGTTCAGGCTAAATACCATTTTTGGCTAAAAGCCACTGTCCTACATGGCTCCACATTTCCATCAACAAAGTCAGGAAGCCACCTGGGCCCTGCTTCAAATGCAGCAAAGAAGGTCACTGGGCCCGCTCATGCCTAAAGCTGAGGCCCCCACCAGGTCTGTGTGCCAGCTCTGGCATAAAGTGACATTGGAAGGCCAACTGCCCAAATCTCCCTCTAGGGTTCTGGACATCCCTTCCTGGTCCTGAGCAGGAGTCCTCCGACCCAGCTCTGCCCAGCCTCCTCGGACTCGCTGCTGAAAACTGAAGATGCCCAGGGCCCCAGGCCCTGATGCTCATCACCTCTCCGGAGTCCAGGCTAGCTCTCACAGTGGCAGTTAAGCCGATCTCTTTTCTCATCAGCCACGGGGGCCACTGCTGTGCCTGCCTACTCTGCAAAAACCAAGGTCTCTCAGGTCTCTGTTATGAGGGTTGATGGTGTAATATCTACACTACAAATAACCAAGCTCTACTTTGCACATTTCAAGATACCCCATTTCCCATTCTTTTCTCAAACTCCCCAAATGCCCCACTCCTATTCTTGGAGAGAACTTCTCTCAAAACTCAAAGCCTCTATTACTATCACAAACCCACCTTCTGATCTATAGCCTGGCTACTGCTCCTCAACCTCAACTTCCCTTCCCCCACCCCACTGCCTCCTCATCCATAAACTCCATAGTTTGCAATACAGACAACCCATCTGTCACCTCTCACCACGCACCAGTTCATATCTGCCTCAAAAAGGCCTCTAAATCCCCCAGTCAACCACAGTACTCAATCTCCCCAAAACATCAAAGGTTAAAGCCTATCATCACTAAATGTCTTGCGCCCAAGCCACTCTCCCTATAACACCCCTCTCTTACCCATCAAAAAGCCAAATGGCTCCTATCAACTGGTTCAAGACCTGAGAGTTATCATTGCAGCTTTTATCCCCATACACTCAGTAGCTCCAAATCCCTATACTCTTCTCTTTCTCATTCCCTCTTCCACTGCCCACTTCACTGTTCTACACCTCAAGGATGCCTTCTTTACCATTCCTTGACACCCAAACTCTCAAGACCTCTTTGCCTTTATCTGTACTGATCCAGACAATCAGAGCTCCCAACATCTGAGAGGGACAGTCCTCCCACAAGACTTTCGTGGTAGCCCTCATTTCTTTGGCCAGACTCTAGCATCAGACCTAACCTCTCCTGACCTTACTCCGAGTACTGTCCTCTAATATGTGAGTGAGCTCCTCCTTTGTAGTCCTTCGCTTACACACTCTCAATAGCACACTATACAACTCTTCAATTTTCTAGCCGATTGAGGCTATCGAGTGTCTCCCACTAAGGTTCAGCTCTCTCTTCCTAGAGTCACCCATCTTAGAGCCCTTTTATTACCAACCAAAATATATACTACTACCGATAGAAAGCCCCTTATGTCCACCTTACCACTCTCAACATCAAAAACAGATCCTGTCCTTCTTGGGGTTAGCTGGATATCTAAGTCTCTGGATTCCTAATTTCACCCTCTTGGCACACCCCTATATCAAGCCACCCAAGGAGATCTTTCAGCATCCCTAGAGCTAAAATCAAATATCCATTCAGCCTTTAAGACCCTTAAGCAATCCATTCTCTCAGCCCCAGCTCTTGCACTTCCTGACCTTTCTTGCCCCTTTATACTCTACACTACTGAGAGAGACAAAATTGCCCTAGGAGTTTTGGGACAAAATCAGGGCCCCTCCTTCACCCCTGTCACTTATCTATCAAAGCAACTAGATACCACAATTCAAGGATGGCCAGCCTGCCTACATGCTCTGGCAGCAGCTGCACTCCTCATTCAGGAAAGTAAAACGCTTACTTTTGGAGCACCCACAGTCATTCTTTTACCACATGACTTTAGGGACTTACTTTCCCACAAGTCCAAGACCCTTCTTTCTCTTTCACTCATCCAACTAATTCATGTCACCCTTCTTGAATTTCCCGAGTTCTCCTTTGAACGCTGTCCTACTCTCAGCCCCACCACCCTTATCACTAATTCTTCTGAGCCTTCCCATCCATACTTGCAAAGAGGCTTTAGAAGACCTGATGCCCCATTTCTCCCGCATTTCCTAAACCCCTTTAAATAACCCTGACTTTACTTGGTATATTGATGGCAGTGCCTCTGCATCAAAAGGAAAAAGATAGCTGGATGTGCAATTGTCTCTGACACCGAAATTATTGAATCCCAACCTCTTTCCTTGGGAACCTCTTCCCAAAAGGTGGGACTTTACCAGAACAATAAACAACCCAAATAAAAAGTGGGAAAAAGACCTAAACAGACTCTTCTCCAAAGAAGACATACAGATGGCTAACAAACACATGAAAAAACGCTCAACATCACTCCTTATTAGAGAAATGCAGATCAAAACTACAATGAGATATCTCCTCACACCGGTCAGAATGGCCATCATCAAAAAGTCTGCAAACAATAAATGCTGGAGAGGTTGTGGAGAAAAGGAAATGCTCTTGCCCTGTTGGTGGGAATGTAAATTGATACAGCCACTATGGAAGACAGTATGGAATTCCCTAAGAAACTAGGAATAAAGCCACCATATGACCCAGCAATTCCACTCCTAGGCATATACCCTGAGGAGATCAAAACTGAAAAAGACACACATATCCCATTGTTCACTGCAGCACTCTTTACAATAAGCTAGGACATGGAAGCATCTTAGATGACCCTCAACAGATGGATGGAAAAAGAAGTTTTGGTACATATACACAATGGAATATTACTTGGCCATAAAAAGGAACATATTTGAGTCAGTTCTAATGAGGTGAAACTAGAACTTGTTATACAGAGTGAAGTGAGTCAGAAAGAGAAAGATAAATACCGTATTCTAATGCATATATATGGAATCTAGAAAAATGGTACTGAAGAATTTATTTACAGGGCAACAATGGAGAAACAGACATAGAGAACAGACATGGACATTGAGAGAGGGCAGGAGAGGGTGAGATGTATGGAAAGAGTAACATGGAAACTTACATTACCATATGTAAAATAGGTAGCCAATGGGAATTTGCTGTAAGGCTCAGGAAAGTCAAACAGGGGCTCTGTATCAACCTAGAGGGGTGGGATGGGGAGGGAGATGGGAGGGAGGTTCAAAAGGGAGGGGGTATATGTATACCTATGGCTGATTCATGTTGAGGTTTGACAGAAAACAACAAAATTCTGTAAATCAATTATCCTTCAATAAAAAATAAATAAAAATTTTAAAAGGCAGAATTTATCGCACTAACTAGAGCCCTTACCCTCACAGCTAATAAGAGAGCAAACACGTACACTAATTCTAAATGTGCTTTCCATAGCATACATTTCCACCCTGCCATCTGGAAGGAACGAGGCCTCCTCTCTACTAAAGGCTCTCCCATAACTAACACTCCTGCTTATACTCCAGCTTTTAAAGGCAGCCAACATCCCAACTGAAGTAGGCATCATACATTGTCATGGACATTGAGAGAGGGCAGGAGAGGGTGAGATGTATGGAAAGAGTAACATGGAAACTTACATTACCATATGTAAAATAGGTAGCCAATGGGAATTTGCTGTAAGGCTCAGGAAAGTCAAACAGGGGCTCTGTATCAACCTAGAGGGGTGGGATGGGGAGGGAGATGGGAGGGAGGTTCAAAAGGGAGGGGGTATATGTATACCTATGGCTGATTCATGTTGAGGTTTGACAGAAAACAACAAAATTCTGTAAATCAATTATCCTTCAATAAAAAATAAATAAAAATTTTAAAAGGCAGAATTTATCGCACTAACTAGAGCCCTTACCCTCACAGCTAATAAGAGAGCAAACACGTACACTAATTCTAAATGTGCTTTCCATAGCATACATTTCCACCCTGCCATCTGGAAGGAACGAGGCCTCCTCTCTACTAAAGGCTCTCCCATAACTAACACTCCTGCTTATACTCCAGCTTTTAAAGGCAGCCAACATCCCAACTGAAGTAGGCATCATACATTGCCAAGGTCACCAGGGGGCCTCAGACTTCGTTTCACAGGGCAACAACAACGCAGACAGAGAAGCAAAACAAGCCTCATTCTGATTATCAGCACAACAACTCATAGTAATCCCCAACATAAAGCTCCTTCACCTCCCTGAAGAAAACACGATTATTACCAAAGGGAGCACAACCACAAGGAGACTGGTTACAAAAACAGGGCTGCCATGTCCTTCCTCAGTCTCAGGCCACACAGATTCTTACGGACATTCATCAGGTCCTACACATAGGCACTAAACCTCTTTGTCATCTCTTAAGACCTCTTATGGTGTCACTAACTTGATGGACATGAGTTTGAGCAAGCTCCGAGAGTTGGTAATGGACAAGGAAGCCTGGTGTGCTGCAGTCCATAGGGTCGCAAAGAGTCAGACATGATTGAGCAACTGAACTGAACTGAAGACCTCTTATCACCTATCCTAACCTTTCACTCCTACAGCAAATCACTCCCTCTTGCATTATCTGGCCTCAGTCTGCCCGCAGGGAACCCTGAAGCCTAGTCTTCATTTCCAACACATCAGGCTCGAGGGCATATCCCAGCAGAGGACTGGCCAATTGACTTCACTCATGACAATTAAAACTCACGCTCACTCTCAGAGACACTTTCTCAGGGTGGATTGAGGTTTTTCCTACGAAATCAGAAACTGCCCCAGAAACTGAGTAACACAGATTCTCATACGAGAAACCATCCCTCGCTTTGGCCTCTCACTCTCTCTCCAATCCTATAATGGGCTGGCTTTTATCTCCCGAATCACTTAACAAGTAACCCAATCACTTGGCATAACCTGGAAACTACATATTCCTTACAGACCCTTTCTATCTGACTATTTCATAATTGACCTAAATAGGCGATTCAATTCGTTCCTCTATTAATAACCATAGGAATAGCGGCTGGATTGGAACAGGTACAGCAGGACTCACAACTTCTTTAAATTACTACCAAAGCCTTTCTAAAGAATTCACTGAGAGCTAGAAGAAATAGCTACCAGCCTTATCACTATCCAGAACCAGCTAGATTCCCTGGCAGTTGTGGTCCTCCAAAATAGAAGAGGATTCGACCTTCTCAGGGCAGAAAAAGGGGGCCTGTGTCTATTTTTGGAGGAAGCTTGCTGCCTCTAGGCCAACAAATCAGGCATTGTAAAGGAAGAAAGTGAAAGTCACTCAGTCATGTCCTACTCTTTGCTACCCCATGGACTATACAGCCCTTGGAATTCTCCAGGCCAGAATACTGGAGTGGGTAGCCTTTCCCATCTCCAGCAGATCTTCCCAACCCAGGGATCAAACCCAGGTCTCCTACATGACAGGTGGATTCTTTACCAGCTGAGCCGCCAGGTTGTAAAGGAAACGGCCAGAAATCTGACAAGCAGGGCCTCAAGGATACATCAACACCTCAGTAATTCATGGGAAACTGGCTAAGCAGTTGGAATTGGATGCCTTGGGTCCTCCCTCTTCTAGGCCCTCTTCTTCTACTTACCTTTATTTTAACTTTAGCCCATGTTTCATGCATCTTTTTTCAAAACTTCTTCAGGACGGCTTATGAGCCTTCACCAACTGAGCTATCCATGAGCTACTTCTAACTCACTCAAATTAACAAAAACTTTGACCCCACACAAATCCCCTTGACCCACATCCCAGGCTTTTCTCATCTCACCTCCATGACACCCTTGTTCCACGGGAAGCAGTTATGGAAGATTGACCTTCAGCCCTTATCCCAAATCAAAAAGGCTGAATGACAGGGTCTACATGGGGGCTCATGATGGATATGGCTCATGATGTTGACCTTGCAGACAAAGAATAAAATCGCAGTGACCCTTGAGACGGACCAAATTGCCCAAACAGCATTCTGTTTTCCTGCTGACACCTACCTTCTCAAGGCTACGAGACCACTAAATTCCAGACTTCCACCTATGTGACCATAGGACTCAACTACAGACTAAAGATCAACCTCCTTTCAGGAAATTTTTCATTGGTGGGGTGTAAGAAAGACTCTATCAGAAAGGGAGGACAATGGTTCTCCTTAAGGGTCAGTTACCTTCTCAATTCCCTCCAATAATTCCCCTTTTATTTGCCTGACTGCAGTCTTGCTCTCTTTTCTCTGTCTGCACTTGCCTTACAGTAGCCACAGGGGTAGATCTAGAATACTCATACCCTAAGGGAACTCAGCCAGACAAAGCAAGACAAAAACTCAAGATGTTCCTTCTAGGCAAAATGAAAAGAAAGTGAAAAAAGAACTAATTTACAACCCAAAGAGATTTTATTGAGTCCCAGATTGTTCTGCTCAACACAAAGTGATGTCTCTGCTTTTTAATATGCTGTCTAGGTTAGACACAGCTTTTCTTCTAAGGAGCAAGCATCTTTTAATTTCATGGTTTTAGTCACCATCTGCAGTGATTTGGAAACCCAAGAAAATGAAATCTGTCACTCCTTCTACTTTTCCCCCTTCTAGTTGCCATGAAGTGATGGGACCAGAGTGATCACACCATGGTGATTATCTGGGTCATGAAGATCTTTCTGTACATTTCTTCTGTGTATTCTTGCCATTTCTTCTTAATACCTTCCGCTTCTGTTAGATCTCTACCATTTCTGTCCTTTATTGAGCCCATCTTTGCATGAAATGTTCCCTTGCTATCTCTAATTTTGTTGAAGAGATCTCTAGTCTTTCCCATCCTATTGTTTTCCTCTAATTCTTTACAATGATTGCAAAGGAAGGCTTTGTTATCTCTCCTTGCTATTCTTTAGAACTCTGGATTGTAATGGGTATATCTGTCCTTTGCTTTTAGCTTCCCNGATCAGCCCTGGGATTTCTTTGGAAGGAATGATGCTAAAGCTGAAACTCCAGTACTTTGGCCACCTCATGCGAAGAGCTGACTCATTGGAAAAGACTCTGATGCTGGGAGGGATTGGGGGCAGGAGGAGAAGGGGACGACAGAGGATGAGATGGCTGGATGGCATCACTGAGTTGATGGGCGTGAGTCTGAGTGAACTCCGGGAGTTGGTCATGGATAGGGAGGCCTGGTGTGCTGCGATTCATGGGGTTGCAGAGTCAGACACGACTGAGTGACTAAACTGAACTGGACTGCCGCACACCAGGTTTCCCTGTCCATCACCAACACCTGGAGCTCACTCAAACTTATGTCCATCAAGTTAGTAATGCCATGCAACCATCTCATCCTCTGTCGTCCCCTATTCTTCCTGTCTTCAGTCTTTCCCAGCATCAGGGTCTTTTCCAAAAAGTCAGTTCTCTGCATCCAGAGAAGGCAATGGCACCCCACTCCAGTACTCTTGCCTGGAAAATCCCTTGGATGCAGGAGCCTGGAAGGTTGCAGTCCATGGGGTCGCTAAGGGTCAGACATGACTGAGCGACTTCATTTTCACTTTCCACTTTCATGCATTGGAGAAGGAAATGGCAACCCACTCCAGTGTTATTGCCTGGAAAATCCCAGGGACGGGGGGAGCCTGGTGGGCTGCTGTCTATGGGGTCGCACAGAGTCCGACATGACTGAAGTGACTTAGCAGCAGTTTTTCGCATCAGGTGGCCAAAGAGTTGGAGTTTCAGTTTGAGCATCAGTCCTTTCAGTGAATATTCAGGACTGATTTCCTTTAGGATTGACTGGTTTGACCTCCTTGCAGTCCAAGGGACTCTCAAGAGTCTTCTCCAACACCACAGTTCAAAAGCATCAATTCTGCAGTGCTCAGCTTTCTTTATAATCCAACTTTCACATCCATACATGACTACTGGGAAAACCATAGTTTTGACTAGATGGACCTTTGTTGGCAAAGTAATGTCTCTGCTTTTTAATATGCTGTCTACGTTGGTCATACCTTTTCTTCCAAGCTATGCACTCAGTATGCCAGCAAATTTGGAAAACTTAGCAGTGGCCACTGGATTGGAAAAGGTCAGTTTTCATTCAATCCCAAAGAAAGGCACTGTGAAAGAATGTTCAAACTATTGCACCATTGCATTCATCTCACGCTAGCAAAGTAATGCTCAAAATTCTCTAAATGAGGCTTCGACAGTACGTGAACCATGTACTTCCAGATGATCAACCTGGATTTAGAAAAGCCAGAGGAACCAGAGATCAAATGACATCAGTTGGATCACAGAAAAAGCAAGAGAATTCCAGTAAAACATCTGCTTCTGCTTTATTGACTATGCCAAAGCCTTTGACTGTATGGATCACAACAAATGGTGGAAAATTCTTAACGAGATGGGAATACCAGACCACCTGACCTGCTTCCTGAGAAATCTCTATGCAGGTCAAGAAGCAACAGTTAGAACTGGACATGGAACAACAAACTGGTTCCAAGTTAGGAAATGAGTACGTCAAGGCTGTATATTGTCACCCTGCTTATTTAACTTCTATGCAGAGTACATGTGAAATGCTGGGCTGGATGAAGCACAAGCTGGAATCAAGATTGCCAGGAGAAATATCAATAACCTCAGATATGCAGATGACACTGCCCTTATGGCAGAAAGCAAAGAACTAAAGAGCTTCTTGCTGAAAGTGAAAGACGAAAGTGAAAAAGATGACTTAAAACTCAACATTCAAAAAACTAAGATTGGCATCTGGTCTCATCACCTCATGGCAAATAGATGAGGAATCAATGGAAACAGACTTTATTTTCTTGGGCTCCAAAATCACTGTAGATGGTGACTGCAGCCATGAAATTAAAAGATGCTTGCTCTTTTAAAGAAAAGAAAGAAGAAAAGAGGGTATCACTCTTTTACTTGAAACCTTCAGAGAGAGAATTCATGCAAGGCCCACGCCATAATTCAGTCTTTCACTGCCTCTTCCCAGCTGTTACTGCTCACTCGCTGGCCGCTGCTAATGCTTTTAGGCACCAGGGTCATTCTCTAACATGACCTTTGTCATTGCCGCTCCTTCTTCCTGGAATGTCCCCCAACCCGTCACCCTCAAGCAAGATGCCCAAGGCCTCTCTCCTTCTAGTCCTTCATGTCTCATCCAGATGCCACCTTTGCGGTGAGATCTTTCCTCACGTTGCTGTCTAAAGCTGCAGTCCTCTCCCCTTCCCCCATCCTACCTGTCACTCCCTCCTTCATTTTCTTCCTTAGTCACACTAAGAAAACTGTATGTGCTACTTATTTTGTTTGTGATGTCCCTCCCTAGCCATAATGTAGGCTCCATGAAGGCAGGGATATTTGCCTGTTTTTCATTGCTATGCACCTAGGCATTTAGAACAGTGCCTGGCACATGACAGGCATTCAATAAATATTGATTGAACAAACTGAATAAACATTACCCACCCTCTATAACAATAATAATGATGTTTGGAATAACCCAAACATGACAAGATGAAATAAAAATGCTGCAAAAACCATGTAGTGTAGTAATATACTATGGTTAAAGAAAAACCCACAAAGCACTAAAACACAAGTAAACAAAAACACATTAAACAAAATAAGAGAAAAGAACATAGCGAAAGACAAAGAGCACAACCCAAAAATAAAACTAAAAGAAAATTTCTGAAGTTCAAAACTGACTCATGCTATTGTACTTAATAGGAACATAGTCAATAAAATAAAAGCTTGGAGATGGATATTGGATGAAAAATAGTCCTGTAAGACAAAAAGGAGACTGAAGGATGAAAGAAAGAACCTGAGGACACGAATAAACTATCCATAATGGGACCAATGCATGCATTACAAACCACAAGGAATAAAACGTTGCAGAAACAATCATGGTGAATGAAGATGGAAAAGACAGAAGCAATCAGAGAAGAGGTTAAAAAAAATCCAACATAAGACTAACTGCTGGCTTTGAAGTAGAAATCCTACTAAGTGAAATAAAAAAGATTTATTCAAAGATATTACAGAATTTATCTGATACAAAGAAAGCACTGAATCTGCAGATTATTATTTAGCTGCACCATGTAGTTTGTGGAATCTTAGTTCCCCAACCAGGGATTGAACCTGGGCCCCCTTAACAGTGAAGCACTGAGTCCTAATCACTGGACCACCAGGGAATTCCCTGAATTTGAAGATTAAAAGGCCATCTGTGTTTCAGGAGAACTGTATAGAATGCTCATAAGATACAGCTTGAACTTGTGGATCTCAAAATATATTCTTCAGACATCTAAACATAAAAAGAAAATAACCTAAATGGGGGGAAATTTTAGACTGTGCAATGTCAAAAAAGGAATTTCTACAAAGTTCTGAGGGAAGGAAAGAAAGCAAGATCCTACATTATGCTTGCCAAGACACCATCCCAGAATTAGGGCAATAGTTTCACATTTCAAACATATGAGGAATTCCTGGAATATGGCACAGTTGAAGCCTTCTTGAAAAAAAGATTGATGATAAACCTTAGCCAAAGAGCTGAGGAAGTGAGAAGCTGTGACAGAGCAGTTGATCAACAAGGAATCCATGGATCTGAGACCCAACCCTGAACCTGGCACTGTTTTAAGAGCTGATGATACAGCAGTAACAAAGTCTCTGCCCTTATAGAGCTAACATTCCAGAAGAGGGAGATCAAAAAAACATAGGTGCTGGTGGGTGCTATGGAGAAAAATAAGGCAAAAAAGGGGAAAAAAGTGCTCAGTTGGGAGCAGGGGAAATAATGCTTTTACAAAGGGGCTCAAGGAAAGGCCTCTTAGGAGACTGAGTTTCACCAGAGGCCTGAAGGAGCCAAGGGAATATGGTCACCTGGGGGCAGGGTTTCTAGGAGAGGAAGCAGTGAGGGTAAAGGCCCTGAGATGAAAGTGAGTGCAATAGCAAGGAACGTGTTAGCACAGCTGAAGGGGAAAGGGGCCCAGAGTTCTGGAAGGTAGGGGTAGTGAGACCAAATGCTGAAGGGCCTGGCACAAAATTACCAATAAATGGAAGGCTATTGTGCTAAAGTTGAGACATAAGCTGGGCACATGGTTTGCAGATAGAATCTATGGAACAGGGTATGGAAGGAAGAATGAACAATGTCATATTGATGGAATAAAGTAGAGATTAATTTGGTTAAGATGTAAAGAGTAATAAAAACTGAGGTAGGAAGTGAAGGCTTGATAGCTCAGTTAATTGCAGAAGATTATTTTGTAATCATTACTGTGGTGCAAAACATTTTCTAGCAATTTCTTTAAGTAGCACAGAATGGCATATAAGTTGTTTCCTTGTGATATTACAGAACTGCCTTTAAGAATCAAGTTAAAACAAATGTACTTTCAAATCACTAGTTATCAAACTTGTCAATTAGTAGCTTCAGTTAATCATAAGGAAGACAAATTTTAAAATATAATGCTTTTCCAAGGCATCCATAAAAAAGCTACCATTAAATACACTGTGTATTACCTATTTTTTTCACAACAGAAACTATAAATCCTATTAGGTCCACCTCAGAACAAGGCGGCTGGAAGTCTGAATCCAATAATTTGTTGAACTGAAGGGGCTCCCTTGGCTGATAGATTTGTAATAGAATTTCATCTGAAGCCTACAAGAAAAAAAAATCAGTATACATGGATTCTATAAACTAATACACATTTATCAAAATTGAAAAATTATGATGAGAAGTTTATACCGGTAATTGTTGATACTGAGTCTTTTTTGTTGCTGTCAACTGTATGTTAGCTCTTTCATATTTACTCTTAGATTTTGATGCTGTAAGATGATAGATTCTGTATCTCTTTCCCTCTGTTAAGAGGGAGTATAGTTCTGATGATGGACGCCAGATATTCAACATAACTATTGAGAGAAAGAGGAAAAAGACAAATTATAAAGGAAGAAATGATAATCATTAAAAATCTTGTTTAAAAATAAATACTGAGGACAACAAAGATCCCAGGGATATATTGTCATTTTGTGGGCACTGGGAGCCCATTTTGTCCCCCCTGTTAAATACTCACTTAACTTTTGATCCACCATTTGAAATAATAAGCTAATAAAATTTTAAACTTAAAATTGATTAACAACAAAAACTCTCCATACTGACCTGAATCTTTTTCCTTTCTCTTATAGCTCGTGATACACAGCTTCCATACAGGTGTAACGTCCCTGGCAAAATCTGTTCCCCTTGCTCAGCAGACTCCATAGCCTTCCTGAGTTCCACCTGGATCTGGGCTTGCTTCTTATCATTCAACATCTGTCTGTGATTATTCAGGGCTCTTAACTGCTCTTCACTAAAACAACCCTGTGGCCAATTGGTATATTGAGGCAGATGATTTTGGAGTATAAAGCAAACAAAACAGAAACAAACCACCTCATCTATTGGAGACGAAATCTCTTTAAATGGGGATAAAATACAACAGAATTGAGTTCACGTTAAGGATGTGACAATATAAAAATTGAGATTTATGTATTCAGTTTATCACATAACAAGTATTTTCAAGTGCCTCAAGCAGTTTAGTAATCCGTGTGACAAATTTACCTAGGGCCAAAACAACCCCTACTTATAAATATACTCTAGTAATCATAATCATCAACACTGACATTATAAATGGCTAACATCTGAATGCTTATTATATTTCAGAAACAAGTCTATGTATGGGTAATGTATTTATTTCTTAAAATAATCCTATGAGGTAGGTACTATTATTGTTTCCATGAGGTAGGTGGTGAAGATGAGGTACAGACAGAATAAATAATTTGCAGAGCCATATAGGCAGGGGTTGGCTCAAAAGCCCTCCATTCTTAGCCCCTGTAGTATAATTTCATTAACTATCTGGAACAGTAGATACAACTTAAAACAGGTATGTTCTATAAGCACTTACCTCTGTCTCTATATTTCTCTCCCAGTCATTTAGCAAACTGGTGTTTGAACCTCCTAGGAATCTCACCCAATGTTAACAAAAAATAAAGGAACCAAAAATAAAATAAATGGGAATTCTGACACATAACCTACTAGACTGCTGCTGACTCACCCATGTTAATACCTGAGTCTGTACTGGGAAGGGGGACCCTGTGCCTTACAAAGATGTTCCTAAACAGGCAGTGTTTTGGTTAAACATTAATTTTTTAAAAATTATGTGATTTCAGATGCCCCACAACAACTAAACATTATCACTGAAAACAAGTCCTTTAAGAGATATTTTAGAAATTGATGGCAATTTCTTTCTCTAAGAATTATAATGATACCTTTCTTTCAGTGAATCTCTTAGAACCACATAAACTTAGACCCTTAGAAATAAGCCACCCTCAGGCTTTCCCGGGCAGATGGTGGTGGAGGAGGTTTGAGGTCTGTCCAGCTACACAGGGCCAGGGTCTAGAACTTAAGTCTCCCAGCTCTCATCCTGCCCCCTACTTTTTCCTTGTAAGTAAATTCTATAAAAGGAAACCAGAATAATATTTTGTTAAATTTTATGGATGAAATTAAGACTATGTTTTCATAAGCGTCAACAAATATAAAGAGACAGAGATAAATAATTTCTCAGGAAAGCATAACAAAGCCATACAGACTTGTAGCAACTGTACTCACAGGCTTGAAAATCAGACTCACTATCCATAGAGACAGTCTGTGTTGTAACATTTGGGAATACAGGGGAATTCTATTCAGAACAGCACTGCTAACTCTGAGTAGAGCAGTGTTTACTTTGAGGGCCCACTTAATAAAGTTTAAAGCCATATACAACATTTACTGTCATCAAATAAATGATATTCATCAATAAACTGTCTTCCTAAAATTTCCCCTCTTCTCCATATTTAGCAAAGTAATCTTAGAAGTTGCATTAATTAGATACCCAGGTGTCTAAAAATTTGGGAAGTAGATTACCTTAATATATGAAATGATGTTAAAATAATAACATTTATATAAAACTTTGCAACAATACACTTTATATACATTATCCAATTTGATTCTAAAACATCTTTTGTGCCCATTTGACAGCTATTTTATGGCCTATTTGCTTAGCTAATAAATGGTAGAGCCATGGTTCTAAAGCCTACGCTGTTTGTAATACACTTTAGTGTTTCTGAAACTTTTCCAACTAACTATCCTTAAGGTAGAGGATCATGAAATAAACTCTAGGCAGGATCTGAAGAGCTGAGGAAACTGAGACAGTATTTTGAAGATACTTGTTTTACCTTAGACAAGTTTTGACCACTTTTAAACCATATTTAACATATAAAATTATTTAACCCTCTCCTCTTCTGTTTGGTGCAGAAGTAGAAATGTACCACCCTGGTTTGGTACATCACTGAGGATCCTAGAATGTACACATCCTCTTTAAGAAACATAGCATTTCAACATACTGCCTACTGTAATGACCAGATGAGTGACGACAGCTTCCCACCTTGAAGGATGAAGACTAAGGCTTCACTTACTTACTTCTGCAGGCCCACTTACTCTCTCACCTCAAGGTAACTTGGGTCTGGTGCATTCTTCACAGCTTCATAAAGTTCTGCACCATCTTGCAGAGCACGGACTTGCTGTCTTGTTAGTGCACGTGATGGTATACATTGTTCTGTCACATTTTCTAGGGAAAAAACACTAAGTAAGCTAAACTATGAATTTAAGAACACTGAAAACTAGAGAACTCGGCAAAAAAAAAAAAAAAAAAAAAAAAAAAAAGCACCCAAAGAAGGGAGGTTAAAAATAAACCACTTATCTGCTAAATAACCACTATCTGCTTCTCCAGGAAAATTTGACACTACTGTATTAATGGTTTAAAAAACTGTCATACAGAGTTTACTTCATTAGAACAATTTGTAAATTAAATGATTTCATGATTCACCTAATTATGAGCTAGTGGTAATTTTAAGTAAATCAAATATTGAGAATCCCATTTTCCTTCAAATTTATATAGAACATGAAGCTAAATAATGAAATCAAGAAGAAATGCAGAACATACTATTTTCCACAATAAAAAGGTAGATAAAAAAGTAAAATTTCATGTCTTTTAAGCATAAAGCACTATGATTTTTATTATTCAAATTGATGCCATCTGGGAAAACAAGCTCAAGCTCCAGATATAAAACATAAAAATCAACAACTATGAGAGCAAAAATCCAAGTTCTATAACACAGATAAAGACACAGAGGACAGAGAATGACAAATGGTTTGGGGAGAATAATCTGATAGTTCTTTCCCTTGTTGTTTTCCTTTCTCTAATACCAAAAATCAATGCACAAATACTCTAGTTACTAAAGCTCAAGGGGGAGTTTAATTAAGACTTCTGAAAAGTGCTGTAGGTCTATAATGTTTAACTGCCTAAGGCAATCTGTGAGGTTCTAAAAGCTAACTGTGGTGAATAAAGATCTGATATTTTGGGGCCAACTCAGTACTTACCTGTATATCTATGTAATTTTTTTTTTAAATAAAAAAATTCAGATTCAGAATCAGAAAAAAAAAAAATCCATTACTCAAAATGAAGACAATTAATCCAATTAGAAGCCTCTAAAACTTTATTTTCACATGAAAAAAAGATCTTGTAAACACAACTCATTTACCTTCATGGTCTTCAAATTCTGCTTGAATTTTAGTGAACAGGGCTTCCAGTTTCTTTTGCTGAGCTTCTGCATATTTTGTTGCTTCCTTTTCTTCTTCTCTTTCATTGCGAAATATGTATAATCCAGTTGATGTCTTCTCCATCCACTATTAATAATGTGTCAAACAGAAACATGGTAGGGAGGGATCATTCAAATTAATTGTCTCTATGCAAAGAAATATTCCCATGGATACAGGAGCCTAGTGGGCTCTGGTCCTTGGGATCACAGAGTCGGACATGACTGAACATGCAAAAGAAGAAATACAGAGTGAGTTTCAAGAATATATCATACCTGTACAGGGTATGCTCTCTGAATAATTATATCAACACAGCCAACATTTCCTCCATCGCTGAAGAGTGATGACAAGGGAAGAGGAAGAGGTCTGGGATCGGGGGAGAATCCAAGTTTGGCATACCAGCAAGCAGGTCGAGTGCTATTAGCGGAAATCTAGACAGATTAACAAATTGATTTATAAGCAAAATATATATTCACTTTTACTTCAGATATCATAATAATTTGCCTTCTTTTAGGGTTAATCTCACTGTGCAACTTCAGAATAATGGAGACAGGCAGTCTAAAATCCTCTTAGGGACAGATTCCATAGAGAAGGACTGGGGATAAGAAAGACCAACACTGAACTTAGCAGAAACTATACTAGAACAAGGTAACAGAAGAAATGTCTTCAAAACTCTGAAGGAATTATTTCAATCTCAAATTCTGTATTCAGTCAACTTTGTAATAAGATAAAAAATTACTGCATGTTCCCTTTCTCAAGAAGCCTATAGTAGTTGTCTGCCTTAAAACCAGGGAACAAATCTAGAAAGATACGAAATCCAGACTATGGGGCTTCTAACACAGAAAGAATCTCAAGAATGGTAACTGTGCCACATATGTGGACGATAACCACTTTGGAATTGAGCAGGAATACGCAGAAATCCAAGGAATCTTCAGGAAAAAGAAACAAAACTGATAAAGGTATTTTAACATAGTGAGATGATTTTTATGTGGCTCTTGTGTGGAAATGAGCTGGTAATAAGGATAAAAGAAAATTAAGAAAAACAAGACACTTAATAACTCCAGGGAAAGCAGTTAAGTTGTAAAGAAAGGAAATGTAAATCATAGTATATTGTATGCTGAATTGAAGCCCAAGTTAATGAAAAATTATCTCTTTAACTTAAAAATGATTAATTTATTAAAATGCTTTCCTGAAATACAGTGATTCAAAATATAACAGAAGTAAATTCTTTACAAGGTAATTTCATAAGTGATTCTGAATGTGCAACATTGCAATCATTTCTGATAGCAATCAATATTGTAGACTATTCAACACTGACAAAATCCTGTTACCTAGGTTTAAATACACACAGAGATGAAAAGTGTACTTTAGTATTATATATTCAAGAATCACTGAGACTTGATGTTCTAATCACACTGAAACAGAGATTTGGCCTAGTCACCAGGGTGGAAGTAGAGCAATACTATGAGAACAACATGGTGGCAAGAGCTCCAAGTATAAAAACCAAGCATCTGATGCAAATTTACTCCTATTCTTTAACTGCAACCCACATTGTTTTAGCTCAATAAATATCCCTGGCTTTCCCCCCAAAATCACAAAAGATTTAACTATCTGAGAAACCTGCCACTTACACTTAAGAGTATCAGTACATTTTTTTCAAAAAATGAACATAATAGGCGTAAGTAAATTTAAAAATGTAAATGTAAAGCCTCTCTAGAATTTAACTGAATCAGTGCCTGATTTTTACCAAGAGTGTGCATGTATTTAACTTACCTTTAACATAAGAGATTCTGGGGCTTCAAGAGGTGTACAGGCATCAGGAGAGCCCACCAGCTCTGCTCCATGAATTACGATCTTCTGACCCACAGTCAGTCTACCATTCTTTAGGAGAGCTGAGAGGGGAGGGTCCACCTGGGCCTTAATAGCATACCATCCATCTGTAAGTTGGACAATGGCCACCTTTGTGGTATCCACACTGCTAGTCTTATTGCTAGAAGGTTCAGATATATCTGTGCTTAATGAAATTATTTCAGAAACACAGAGAACAAGTGTTTTTGCAGCTGTGTCATCCCTTTCCATTATCTTTTTTATCGCTGATCTTTTGCTTCTATCGATTTCTACATCATATCTAAAAAGAAATAGAAAAGTGCATTATTTTAGGAATTGTGAGTCTAGAATTTCACTGTAAGAAAAAAGTCACTGAAAAATTGAGAATAAAAATTAAATAACCTTTACTGAAGAAATACCAAGACCAAAGAGAATTTCAAAGATGATAGTTAGCACTATATTAAGTTTTATACTGCTAAAATGAGTTAAATATTAATCTCTTCCAAATGCAGTAATGCTTTACTTGTCAAATTCACATTCTCACATGCCAAGAGTTTGAGAAGAGGGAAGGACAAAAGGGAAGCAGGAGGTATATGAATGTGTGATTGATCTTAAGTGGGGCTGGAGGGTAACATGAGAACTATGCTATACAAGTGGGATAGCAACTGTCATGACAACTGGCTAGTGATCCTTTATGATGGACAGTCACAGGCGGCTTTCAAGTCTGACCCATACCACAATACAGGATTACATGATAGGATGCTTTAAACTTGCCTGTATTTTAGTTGAAGAAGTACCCTTTCTGGGTTCAGGCATCTATTAGCAAATTCCTTAGGAAAGGCAAATTCCATAGCTGCTAGTTCCATATAATCCATCTATAATGATTATAGACCCAAACTCTAGAAATAAGCTTTGGATCCACACCTGGGGTGTCACACAGAGCTCTGAACAAATAAAGGGAGAATGAATAATAAAAACCACATAAGATGATACTGAGTTCAATGGTCCCAACTATTCTTTGCACAAAAACTAAATTGTATAAGATCATTCAATAAGTTTTTTATGAGTTAATATATAATCAACAAGCAATATAACTTTAGAAAATGATTTGACATGTATCAAAATATGCTAATGAAAATTTCACATATTATTTAATACTTTTTTCAACCGAAAAATAAGATCCTTAATTTAAAATAATTATATTTTAGATTATATATATAAAGGGATTGTTTTTAGAAATCACCCAAGAACTTCCTTCTCTAGTCCTGGTTCTCTTAGTATCTACTCCTTTCTGCTCAAATCTACAACTCCTCTGCCTTTACCGTTCTCACTCTCAGTACTCATGTGACCAGAAGTAATTAAAAGAACATCCATAAATGTTCACCCTCTGATCTACCAACCACTGGCACTGGTACCGTTACATGTTGCCTTCTTACTGTTTAAAAAGTTGCACCTCTCCTCACTCAATTCTCTCTACCCTACTTTGCTAGTTTTATCTTCAAAGTATTTATCACTTTTTAATATACTATATGATTACTTAGTCCTTTAAAAATTTTCCTTCCTTGTCTGAAACCCCTCCACTAAAATATATGACTTACTAGGGCAAAGATTTTTTTGTTTTGCTAACCCTAGTACCCAAGATATTAGCAGTATCTGGGTATAGTAGGTCTTCAATAAATATCTACTAACTGATAAAAAGGCAAGCAGATAAAGAGGCAGCCTCTCTTTATCTATCTGCCTGTTCTCCCTCTGAGAGCGTCGTATTGCTTAAATAAACTTACTTTTTTTTTTTTTAAAAGCTTGAGCTTCAACACTCAGATTTTTGAACCATGCCCACTTGATTACAAAATAATCACTATTAACCTCTAAACTATGTGGTCTTCTAATACAATTAAGTGATACCAACTGTTACTTTTCCAACAGAATCAATATTTGACATATGGGGCAAATGCCAAGATGTAAATACATTCTTACTTTAAAATACTCTAAAAACAGGAAAAAATTTAGGGAAAAGATGCTTTACCACTTTTCTAAAGCTGTAAATTTTGGAAAGATAAACCTAGATCTCAAAAATAAGGGTGCTGGAGAAAAGTTTCCCATCGCTTGTCACTGGCATCAGGTAATACCTCCCTGATAGCACTTTAAATTCTGTTTGTATAAACACTAGAATCCTAAGAGGATAAACAGTTTCTAAACTGTTGGTTGAAGTTTTAGGGCCACTGGGGTTCTCTAGTTATTTGGTATTACTGATAATATTTAAGTATTTCTAATTTTAGTATTCATATATTTACTGAAATACACAATGAAAGAGAATATGCACGGAAGCGTGTCTGTGTGTGTGGTTTTACGAGAAGGCCAACTCATACTTAATTTTTCTTATCAGTCTTTATTTTGTATAAGCAATAAGAATAATGTCCTAATTTAAGGAGAACCAATTCAGTAAATCCTAAGACAAACCAAAATTCATTTTTCAAAAGATTTCAACAGAATATCAACTGAACACAATGTACTTAAAATGATTCAATGTATAAGCTTTTTGATTTCTAGTCAAGTTTTTAAGTTTGGGAGAGATAAAGAAAGATAAAAAAGGGACTCGTGAGAAAGAGAGAGATGATGGGATATATAATATAAAATTTCTCTTTGCAGAGAGTACCTGTAAAATTCTTCTTTTCCAGCCTTTCCATCATTGGAGGGTATGAGCCATCCACCATCAGCCAATTGTATTCCCTTTCCAGTCCATAAACCTTCCTTACCAAAATAATCCTGAGTGTGAAACTGAAAAGCCTCTGCATTTTTGCTGTTAATTTTTACACAGTGTTTAGAAACACCATACATATATAGCTGGACAAAATAAATGATAGAAAACTTTGAAAATGAGTAAAAAACCATCAAACAAAAGAACATGTTCACAGAAGAAAACAATTATAACAAGCCAAAACTGAATTTACCCGAAGTTTTTCATTTAAATATGAAAACATTCACTATAAAAATCATAACTTGCTTACTAGAAGCTAAAAAATTTTTATATAATATAAATGACCTTCAGGAGTCTGCAGCACCTTTCTCATTCCCTTGGTGTATCTGCCTCCAGCGCTATGTGCAGTAGCAAGTCGTTGTGGGGATAAAAAAGTAACCTAATGTTTTAGAAAACCTCTTAAGTTAAAAAACTTAGAAAGGGCCCAGACTCTCATCTCTTCATTGCTCCAAATTCTAACTAGATAGAGCTGGCTTAGTAAGAATCTCTCTTAAAACTGTAAATGGCTCTTAGCAGGTTCAGGGTTATGAATTATTCACACTTCCTCTAACACCTAGCTGAAAGTACTTATAGTACTAAATGAATACATTTTGAAGGGAGAACTTTAAAGTACAGATCACTTTGGTGGAATAAAGCAGCAGACAGGAAGGAGGCTGCCACGGTAGGACGATTAGGACATGATCTTACTCATCCATTTCTGCCCCAATTTGTTCTTTATTTAAACAAAACAATTTGGAGATGCCAGTTAATAAAGCAACACATTGCTATCAGAGTTATTAGCACTGTAGACAAAGGCATACCTGTTTGTGAGAACACGCAGAAGGAATTTGGCCTTTTACTGCCTCTCTGAGAGAGATTCTAGGCATAGTGGATGTTTTTGCAAGGTACAGACTGCCTGGCTGTGGAAAAATACGTTGCCTTTGTTTCTTTCTAATTCGCATATCCTGTATATCTCTGGCATTCTGAAGATTTGTAATTGATTCTATTAAGGAACAAACAGCAAAAACTAAAGTTGAATATAAAATTTTAAAAGTACAACCCTTGTTTTATAAAATCATATCAATTTGCTATAACTTTAAATCTTAAGGGATGAAAAAAGTTTCTACTTAAAATAACATATAAAAGAACAGAAATAGATTGTTTTTATTTTGAATTTGGAAGAAAATTAGCAGCTGGTAAAAATATAATCCAATAATAGCAGTCCTAGATTGTATGTCTAAAACTTTTTTTTTAAATAAAAAAATGTACAAGTAGTTACTTTTGAAAAAAAAATTAGAATAATTTAATCTTTGGATGTGGCATTACAAAAGATTTTAAAATTAGTAATCACAATGAAAGTGGAAAAAGTCCTCTCCTCAAGGCATTATTTAACATAAGAAATAAATAACTGAAAGGCAAAAATATGTCAACATAAACTGTTAACACAATACCTAAAGGTTCTTCTTCACCCTTGGTGAAATGTATAGCTGTTGTCTGATGAATTTCACAGTTGTTAACATTGTTTTCACTGTCACCAGAGCCATGCTCATCTATGTTTTCTTGTTTTTGTTTGTTTTCCTCCAAATTAGTATTCTTGCCAACAAACTGCTCATCTCTGTGAATGTGTGATTTAGTTTTAAAAGGTGGGACAAAGACTTTCATGGGTTTGCCTATAGTTATCGAGTGTCTCCTTTTTTCATTTCTTGGGTCAGGAACCTTGCAAAGTGGCTGCCCTGAAATTGATAAATTGCTTGAAGACTTTCCCAAAGTCAGGTGTTCATAAAACTGAGACTTAGATAAAAATTCTTGACCAGGTGCAGTGAAATTTGGGTTCTGTATTTCTTGCCGTTCTGTAGTTATGCTACAATGGGGAGAAAATATTTAAGTTTATTTACCAGTAAATGTATAAATGTTTCAGAATTTTTTTTTTTTTTTTGAGACCCTCAACTGCTACATGGCAATCCTATTCTGATAACCGTTTTGCATTTCATCATGGTTGCTCTCCAAAGAATACCACACTCTGCAAGTCTGTAACTGTCTCTCTCGCACCAACTCCCAGCCGGACTTTTATATCACCTGCAAATAATAGAGAAGAGTCTCTCCTCCAGTTCAATCACAGCTCCTCACTTACCTCCTTCACCAGACATCTCTCTACCCATTCTCTTCTCACGGGAACCCCTTCACCTATACTCTTGGCCCCATTTAGTATCTCAGCTCGGGAGTCTCGCTCTTGCAATGATCATTCCATATCCTTCCCTTCTCATTCATCATCTGTTACACCTTTTTCACTCAGAAAGCCTTGCCAACCCTTGACTTTTTTCTCAGACTTATCGCCCCACTACAAGGTAATACTGTTACCTATCCCTCGTGGTCAACCTTCTTCTACAGGTAATCTAAACTAGATGTTTTCACTTCCTCACTTTCTACTCACTGAACTCTCATTTCTCCCACTATTCTGTAGAAATTATTTTCAGTAAAGTTGCTAATGATCTCCTGAAGCCAAAATTAAAAAAGCTTCATGTATAAATATATTCAGCTTGACCTCTGAGTTTTGAAAACTTCCTTTTTAAAATTCTCACCACCAACATTTACACCACGATTTTCCTTTTTTTCTTAAATTTCTTTCTCTTAAAAACATTCCTGCCTCTAAAGTTGGATTTATTCCTTGGGCGATGTGACTCAGTTACATTGCTTAAATCACCATCTATCTAACAACAAAAACATTAATCTTGTTTGACATTCCCCGGATGTTATTCCTACACTGTGAACTGCATCAAGTATCAGACATCCCTACCTTGATGTTGCACACTCATCTCAAACTCAGCCTGTCCGAAACTAAAACTAATTACCTTCTCAAGCATCAAAGTTCTTCCTCCATACTTTGTTGAAAACCTCATACTTTCTTTTACCCAACCCTAAACCCTTGGAACTTGAAGTTACCCTAGAACTTAGTTATCTATTCATCTAGCCAGCAAATAATGTGTTCCACTATATGCCAGGCAGTATTTTGGCTGTAGGATATAGTGACAAACCAAACAAAATCATAGAGTGTACATTCTATGGAAGGAAACAAACAAATGTCAGCTGGTGTAATATGCTATGGAGAAAATTAAAGCATGATAAGGGGGACAGGAAGTGTCCAGCAGAAATAAATGATATTTTATATAGGGTGGCAAGGAAAACATTACTGATAAGGTGGCATTTGTATAGAGACCTAAAAGAGGTGAGAGAAAGACAGTAGGGACTTGGGAGGAGGTTGTTGGAGGCAGAGTGGACACCACATGCTAGGCTGGACATACACATGCCTGGAGCAGAGTAAGCAAGGGGAAGTCAGCAGGTGAGACTGGAGAGGCATCAACAAGGCCAGATCACAGAGAACCTGTGTAGCACGGCAAAGAATTCCAGCTTGTATTCTGAGATGAAGTCATGGAACAGTTTTTGAGTCCAGAAATGACATAATCTGTCATATCAATACTTTAAAAAGGACCCCTCTAGCGGCTTTGCTGAAAATTCACTGTGTCTAGGAGGAGGGAGGAGGCAAAGTCAGAAGCATGGAGACAAAATCTACTGAAATAATCCAGGCAGTTTTATGATGACTTGAACCAGGTGTTAGGGGTGGAAGGGGTGAGAAGTGATTGGATTTCGGGTACATTTTGAAAGCAGACTTGTTAGACTTTTACATTTATAGGATAGGACATCAGCTTTGGAGATGTTAAGTTTATGATGGCTACAAGTCACCCAAATAAAAATGTCAAGCAAGTAGCTGAATGAATGAATATATTGTTTTTGGAAGAAATCTGGCTTAAAGATATGAATTTTGGAGTTATCATCAAATAGATGGTACACAAAGTCATGAGAGCAGATAAGACAGTAGAGGGGAAGGGCAGGAAGAGAAGCCATTTGGAGTTGAACCATGGGGTAATTTAATATTTAGTGGCCGGGGGAAGAACTAGCAAAGGAAAATAAGAAAGATAGCCAGTGGGATAGAAGGAGAAGTAAGAGAGATGGCCCAGAAGCCTTCTAATGAGACGTGCTTTGGGGCATGGAAATGGACTGGTGGGATAAGGGGAGTCAAGAAAGTCTTTTCAAGATGGGAGAGTTATAGTAACTACCTACACCAATGGGCTTCCCTGATAGCTCAGTTGGTAAAGAATCTGCCTGCAATGCAGAGAACTGGGGAGACCCTTGTTCGATTCCTGGGTTGGGAAGATCCCCTGGAGAAGGGATAGGCCATGCACTCCAGTATTCTTGGGCTTCCCTGTGGCTCAGCTGGTAAAGAATCTGCCTGCAATGCGGGACACCTGGGCTCGCTCCCTGGGTTGGAAAGATCCCCTGGAGAAGGGAAAGACTACCCACTCCAGGATTCTGGCCTGGAGAATTCCCTGGACTGTATAGTCCATGGGGTTGCAAAGAGTTGGACATGACTGAGCGACTTTCACACTGATGAGACTAGTCCAGTAGGAACGAAAAATTATCAATGCAGGAGGGAGAGGTGACAATTGCGGCACTTGTTTCTTTGAATAGATGATCTAGATGTGATCAAATACACAGGAATGAATAAACCTGCTCCAAAACTTACTTTGATTGATTTTTTTACTCTATTGTTTTTAAATATGAAGAATATTGTGAAAATGAGGAGTCTGCTTTGCAGCTTTTATGATCAAGACATCTATTTGAATCTACTTGGGACATATTTTGCCACTCTCTGTTAATGACTATCTGGCCAAATGGGGAATCTATCTTCCACTCAACCTCTACTCTACAACATGTATTAACTAAATGAAGCCTTTGTTTTCTTTAGTTGCTAAGTCATGTCTGACTCTTGTGACTGGATGGACTGTAGTCCGCCTGGCTCCTTTGTCTATGGGACTCTCCAGGCATTCTCCAGGATTGTTCATGGCAACTGAAGTAGGCTGCCATGCTCTCCTCCAGGGGATCTTCTTGACCCAGGGATCGAACCCGGGTCTCCTGCACTGGCAGGTGGATTCTCTACCACTGAGTCACCTGGGAAAACAATAAATGCCTTTACTTCCTTACTAATCTCCTTGCAATAGTTTCTCTCTGATCTGGTTATTTCACTTCTCAGAAACATCCAAAGACAAACTATTGCCTGTCCCGGTTTTGATTTGTCAGAAATGATATCCAGGAAGCTTTCCTTTTTAGTCTGACTCTCCCCATTTCTTTGTGTTTCCTCCCTATCCTGACCCCACCTCCATGCCTGACAAATCCCATGATGAAAGTCACACAGCTTCTTACTGCACCCAGATTTGCAATGACCTCTTAACCAGCATTCTTTACATTCCATCTGAAGTACTTTTCCTATTAAGCTTTTGTCACATAATTAGCTGCCAATTTTTCTATTTGAATCTACTTGAATCACTTTGTTATATTCATTTTAGTATTTATAGCACAATAATTCTTGTCATGGCTGGCTCTAAGACAAGCAATCCAGTTGGACTTTTGAAGTTTTCTTCTTTTTGCATGGTCTACTTCCCTTAAGCTCCTTTTTTTGCCTTCCCTTTACTTTGGATACTATCTGTCACAGGAGCTTTCTTCCAGTGATAAGTGATCTTTGATTTTCTGTTCTCACTTAAGAGTGAAGCACTGAATAGCTGACTGGAAGCTGTGTGCTGGTGAGCTTGGCAATTGTTGGCGTCACTATTTGGCACTGCAGTTTAATTTCAATACCTGCAACAATCAGTAGCCTCTTCTATTGGGCTGGTCCTAAGACCCAGGAAAAGAATCATTCAGTCTTTTGCCTAGAGGCCCAGCTGCCAGCATTTGGGAGCCAAGTGTGGGAACCAGGCTAGGCATTCTCACCAATTGAAATCCAGATTTTTACTTAATCTCTGTTTTCAGAGCCTTCCCCTAGTCCCATCCCCAATTCAGAATCTCTCCAATTCATCTTCTCCAGAGAATGACCTTCTGGTCTTTTGGTAGAAGAGGGACTTTTTGCCTGCCTGCAGTGGAGGAGGGGAAAATCTTAAATGGATTTTTAACTAATCTTCCTGTTTTCTACTTCACCTTCAGAAGTATATGTTGCTGCCAATTTGAGTCTTTTTCAGGTTCTTTAGGGGAAACTGGGTAGCTTCTCTGCCTGTTGTTAGGTTTTAGATTTCTATGTCTTTCTAGTCATTCATGATTTTAGTTTCAAAAGTTTTGTTATTTCAGGATTTTCCTGGTGGTCCAGTAGCTAAGACTCTGTGCTCCCAATGCAGAAGGCATTGGTTCAATCCTTGGTCCTGGTCAGGGAACTATATCCCACATGGCACAACTAAGAGTTCGCATGCTGCAACAAGACCCGTGCAACCAAATAAATAAATAAAATAAATACTAAAAAGAATATTAATTTTTAAAAAATTTGTTGTTTCTTCTGAAACAACACTGTACTTACAGACTAATACATTAAAAAAATTCTCTTGTAACTAGTATAGTTTTGAGAGGGAGGAGAGATAAAAGTATATTTTTAATATAGGCCATCTTTAATTTTTCTTTCATTTTTATTAATATAATTGAGATATAATATGTGTGTGCTTAGTCGCTCAGTCATGTCCAACTCTTTGCGACCCCATAGATTATAGCCAGCCAGGCTCCTCTGTCCATGGGGATTCTCCAGGCAAGAATACTGGAGTGGGTTCCCATGCCCTTCTCCAGGTGACCTTCCCAATCTGGGGATCTAACCCAGCTCTCCTTCATTGCAGGCAGATTCCTTACCATCTGAGCCACCAGGGAAGCCCATGAATACTGGAGTGGGTAGTCTATCCCTTCTCCAGAAGATCTTCCAGACCCAGGAACTGAACCAGGGTTTCCTGCATTGCAGGCAGATTCTTTACCAGCTGAGCTACCAAGGATATGCCACCTTTTAAAATTGGATTTGAGTAATTTCCATATCCTGCTCAACTTTAGTACCTTGTCCATAAAATTGAAGTAAAACCTATATGTCTACAAAGTTAGTAAAAATGATATAATAATTAAAAAATGATATAATAGTATGTGTAGCAGTATAAAGTACTACCAGAGTACAGAATTATTTAATCCTGATGCAGGCTCTCAAAAAAGGGAAGTGTTAAAGTCTTCACTGTATGTTAGAGCCAGTATATCTAGAAATATATTTTAAAAACTCACACTTTTACTACACTATATTAGTAGAATTAAGAAAAATTAAACATGTCTTACCAAGAGGGTCCACAGGTAACTGGCTCTAAAGAAATGTGATGCATAAACAACCTTCTATCTTTCATTGTGCCTAAAAATATATATTTCACATTATGTATTAATGAATACATTTTATATTATATATTAATGAAAATCTAATGAGAGATTTTTTTCCTATGTCTGTTCATTATACATTATTGTAACTATCTAACAAACATTTGAGAAAATTATACATTTAAATTTTTTCAATGCACATAATGAATGCTTAGTTCATAACTATCAAAAAGTTTGGTTCTCAAATTGATAATGATTAATACCATATAACTCACAGTGCAAACATATATATGAAATCAGTATAAATTTAGTCAGGTGATGTTAATCAGAACTTAAAGGCATTAGTGAATTGCCAATGAAAATCTTTAGTTTTATGAAGGTTGACAAGCTAAACTGTAGAGATTATTCATTTTCAGGAGGTAACTTAATTCTTAAACTTTCAACTAGTCCATTAGTAGGGAGGGGACTGGTTGAATAAACCAGAATACACTGATATAGCCATGTGATCAAGAAATACATAGTCACAAGAAAGAACAAGGAAGATCTCTCTATGCTCATTTACTCATGATCCCCAGATAAATTTGAACAAAGAAGGTACAAAACCCTGTGCACACTGATATCTTTTGAGTGAGAAAGAAAAGTAATGAGAATATATATATACACATATTTACTTATTTTTACAAAAAGAAGCCCTAAAAGGATAGACCAAAAACCATTAAAAATAGTTACCAATATAATAAGCAGGAAGTGAGGAAGCTGGTGAACAATATGGAGGAGTCAGTGATGGAAATAAGGCTTCTCTGAGTAAATATTTCTATAGTTTTGATGAATGAACTATATAAACATTCTATTTATTCAAATATAAAATTTAAAAAGGCAAATCTTAAAATTGAAAACAAAGTGAAACCAATTAATCTAACCCAATTATCAAATTGTTAACCACAAAAGAATTCTTTTGAGTGACATTTAAATAGAGAACTTTAACTATACATTCCTTATGACATATGTTCTTAGGACAAAAACTGCAAAGAATTCTTAAATCTCCCTTAGTAGTTTATGAATAGTAACAGTGGTGCTGTAAACTTGAAGCTATTATACATATACTGTAAGACAGTGATTCTCAGAGTGATCCATGGAAACTGGAAGGAAGTACCCACAACCCTTAGAGGGGATCCAAGCTATCAAATGACCTTAATAATAACTGTGATTAATAATAAGTAGTAGTAGTTGTAATTATATGTATCTTTCTCACTGTGTTGACACTGGCATTGCTGGTATGTCCTGCTGCATTACTTTAGTGTGATAATTGTCTAAAGGAATGCACTTTATGTGAACTGCACTAATCAACTTTCCCCCAAAGAATTCCATTTTTACTTGAAAGCATAACCAACAAATGATTTATTCAGAGTTGGGTATTCAGCAAATACTTCTTCAAAAATGAATGAAATGAGCTTATCACTACAAAAAAACAAGTGAGTATTTGCTGCAAAACAAACTATTGTAAAGTTCAAGCTTTTAAACAAAATGAGAATTTTGGAATGCTTATATCTGGCTGTTACCTTGACAATTTCCTAATACTAAATTTTTAGATTAGATCAGTGGTGACATTAACAAAAGTAATTAAGATTGTATAATGTGTCGATGTTGGAAGAGCTGCATAACTCTGAACTAATATTTTCAAAATGACTTAAGTGTAATATTTAATATTTATAAATACTAAAATTTTTCAATTTTAATGTTGACTATGATAAATAGAAATAATCCACATAATCAAATGCTCTTGAGGCACCTCAATAATTTTTAAGAGTATAAAGAGATTTTGAGAGCAAAAAGTTTGAGAATCTTGGCTGGATAATAAAGCAAATAAGTAAATATGTTAATGTTATTAGAACCAAGAATACAGCATTAAAAAAAAATAATAACACCAGCAGCTCTGAGTGTAGTTAGCACTCAAACCTTTTTTTTTTTTTTAAAGTATTAACCACTGAAAGGATCTCCGGAAATTCTAAGGACTCTAGAACTGGGGTGAAGAATTACAATGACTTCCTAGAAATCTTTCTGTGATAATACAAAGCAAGAAAGTGTTCAAAGGTTAATTAAAGCATATTAAAAACAAAAACTCTTAAGAAATACTTGAAGAGGTCACTACTCACAAATTTGAATGATTTGAGCATCAAAAAGAATGTTATCTTTTGTAAAGAAATACACTATTTATAATGTGTTCTTTTAAACTTTATATCTGTATTATAAATAAGAATCTAAGGAATCAACTGTATTTAAAAGAGAAAGAAAAAAATTCCTTTACTACCCTTAGTAGTGATTATTATACCGACTACTCTTTACTCTGAAAATTGGTGAAGAGAAAGAATTCAATATTTATCCTACCTTTTGGAAGAACTATATAGATAATCACAGTTAAGGGAAAGCCCTTCCTTGCTGAAGAATCCCAGCTAATAAATGTTTAAAAAAATAATAGAATTTTAAAGTCACTATTTTTCAATCTCCAATTAAATAATAGATTCTGATAAATATTATGAAATCAACTGGATTTTAGAATCCAGCTTTTTACTTTAAAACTCCTTATTTGAGTATCATTTCACATTTCTCAATTATGGAAAACCTCCACATTATACCTGGTAGTATGAAGGAAAAGCTCACATAACAAATAAACCAAGAGACAAGTTTTAAATAACCACACTGTAAAGTTTTGCCCAATTATCCATATACCCAAAAGAGATGAGAAAAACAACTTTAAGAATATTAAGTACAGTAATTAGAGAAGGAGAAAAGATACACATTAAAAAGCATATTTTACCATCTGGAGTGCTTTTTGAAGCCTTTAAGGATTTTCCTTGATTTTCTATTGTCCTGTCAAATTCATTTAACAAGTTTCGTTTGATTGGGGGTTCTCCTAAAAAGAAATTCCCATACATGTTTTTAAAGCAAATAACTTCAGTTTTATTTTTCAAAGGCCATAGTCCATTTTTTAAAACTAAAGTACTGGCTCTTACAATGTGTTAAGTAAAAAATACAAAATAATTATGAATAGCGAACATTCTATTTTGTAAGTGATCTTTGTAATTTTTGTAATTAATTTTTCAATGTCAATTTAATTTCTATTATTTTTTGACCATTTAAAATACTACTTTTTAATTGGGTCCAGGGATAAACAGATGTACTAGTATCACAGATAATCTTTTTCTTTAATAAACTGCCACTTAATGTATCTCCAGGCATATTGGCAGTAAGGACAAACAAAAAATTTCTTCAAATAAACTTTTTTTTTTTGCATTACACTTAAGAAGGAATTTATTATATAGGTCCCTGAACTAGAGTCAGTGGGTAGGAGAAAAGATTTTAAATTATCAAAATTATAATGTTAGCAAAAGTAATACATATTTCTAATTTAAAGACTCTTCAAAGGCTTAGAATAAACTTAAGCCATAACTGAAGTTATGAATTTCTATGCCATACTGAGATAATGTGTTAACAGATACCTTTAAAAATATATATATTTATTTTGTTTATTTGGCTATCTTAGGTCTTAGTTGAAGCATGTGGGATTTAGTTCCCCCACCAGGGATTGAACCCAGGCCCCGTGCATTGGGAGCGTGGAATCTTAGCCACTACACCACCAGAAGTCCTGATACTTTGTTTTTAGATGTTTTTTTGATTTATTAAAGGAAGTGAACTGGAAGGATTTAATAAGTAAAAATGTCCTTGTAAGGCTTTATCAAATGTTCGATTATAAAGTGATTTCATTGTTTGACAAGAACCTGTACTATAAAGTAACCAGAAGCTGACTGTGCCTAGTCACTCAGTCGTGTCCAACTCTTTGCAACCCCATGGACTGTACCCCGCCAGACTTCTCTGTCCATGGGGATTCTCCAGGCAAGAATACTGGAGTGGATTGCCATGCCCCTCTCCAGAAGCTGATTAAGCTATATATATTTATATTTAACAATAGTGAGGGAAATGAAACAATGATGCTATTAAGAACACTTAGTAGAAACCTGAGTTGTTATTCCTAGGCATAAGGCCAACCTACTTTAGTGCATACATGAACAAAACAGGATCCTATAAATAAAGACATTATTTTCTATAAAAGAATTATGAATATCTTTAGCATCTGCACCTCAGAATTTTGCACTAGAGAACAGCAACAATAAGGTAGTTATTGTAAACTTACTACTCTGCCTGTAACTGAACTTGGTATAGAATGTGGCATGGATAATACTTGATTAAGGAAGTCTGTATCCACCAGGATGACTTAAGGGTAAAAATGTACAAAGTATAAGAATGAATTGACCATCTTCAGTGTCTTTCTCTATAATGTGAAGGGACTGGACAAGAAGACTTGTGAAAACTATGAGTCTAGAGTTTTTAAACAGGATTGATGTGCTTCAGATCATTCACTTAAAAATTGGAGAGTTACTTTTGGCATTTACTTTAATTGTAACTAATCAACAGATTCAATTATTTAAGATTAGGATACTCCTAGTCAAAGATACTAACAGAAAGAAAAAAAATCAAACATCCAATTCACCTCATAATTGAACTGAGTTGTTAAATATACTATATTTAAAAGAGAAGTCAGAATGTAGTCCAAATGGCATTAAGATCAGAATACTAGTTACTAAAAAAAACTTATCTTAGAACACCTGCTAGGTGAAAAAAAAAAAAAAGGCAAGCTAACCAACATCTAGTCAGAAAGCAGCTTTTAAAGTTCTTAATAGCCAGAGTCTGAAACTGTTCTCTCTCCCCATCTCTATGTGTATGTATATAAACATGACTCAATCAATGACTTCCTGGTACACAGACTCAGCAATATTAAGAATGAAACCAAACTACACACCCAAGTCTGAAAAATGTACTTAGTGTATAATTTCCTAATTGTTACAAGTTAGCATACCAGAGGGAGAAGGCAATGGCAACTCATTCCAGTATTCCTGCCTGGAAAATCCTGTGGACAGAAGAGCCTGCAGAGGCAGGCTGCAGTCCTTGGGGTCGCAAAAAGTTGGACACGACTGAGGGACTTCACTTTCACTTTTCACTTTCATGCATTGGAGAAGGAAAAGGCAACTCACTCCAGTATTCTTGCCAGTCCCAGTATTCTGGGATTCCCAGGGACAGGGGAGCCTGGTGGGCTGCCTTCTGTGGGGTCGCACACGACTGAAGTGACTTAGCAGCAGCAGCACCATCATACCAGAATTATTAAGGACTTAAAATTTAAAAAGAGACTGGGAGACCAAAAGGCAAAAACAGACACTTACCAACTGTGACAAGTGCATCTCCTTTTCTTTTTTCTATTCTTGAATTTGACAAAACTCTTTCCTCATTTTTTTGGCATGTTAAAGGAGAGTGTTTCGCATGACTTGGAAATTCAGAATCTGTCAGCTCACCATCTTCCATAAAAGCTTTGGCAATCTCCACTGCTTCTGTTTCAAAACAGTTCTCTGGGTCTTTGGAGTCAGCAGAACAAATTTCTGTATTTGTTTTCACAAGATCAGGAAAAGTTTCAGTTTTCCCAATTTCCTTTTTAATATTTTTAGTCAAAGTTTGCTTTTTCCCCAAAAGATGAATGTTGTCAATATGTGATACTCTGGTTCCTAATACTGACTGTTGTTGGTCTTGCTTAAATTCAGAGAGATATGAAGAAACTTTAATAGAGTGATTATTTTCTGAAGAACCACTTTCAATGTTGTTTGATAATTTAAATTCTTTATTGTAGGCTTTTTCCATTTTGGAGCTTACAGAGTGTTCTGGGGTTCTTTTATCAGTACAAGAGACAGGAAGTATCTTTGATACATTTTGCCTAGAGGTAGGTGAATGCTGGAGACTATATTCAGTTCCGATTAAATTGAATTCTTCAAACATTCCCTTAACTTTGCATAAGGCACTCTCAGAAACTGGAACGTGTTTTCCACTTGCTGTACTAAATCCAGAGAAAGCAGATGATAGTAAATTTGGGGGGTTATGTGTCATAGTATTTTCTTTTCTTGTGAATATGTCTGAATGCTCTTCATTACTTTCAAATGACACTGTGGAAGAGAGTTGCTTGGCACTGTCTTCTGACTTAGAAAATACCTGTCTTGCTTTTTGTAATGCAGAGTCTGATACTTGGACAGATTTTCCACTTGCTGTGTTAAAAATCCCACAAGCATTCATAGAAGAGACGGACCTGGGATGCTTTCCCATGTTAAATTTATATCTATCATAAGTTTTCAAATCAACATGATGAAGTGGTATTCAGAAACTTTCTCAAATCCAGAAATACTTTGGTCATGTTGTAAAATCGGTTCACTTTCAATGTCAGGAGAAACATCATGTGAATGCATATTATGTTCTTCATTATCTGCAGAGTTAGGGAAAATAACATCCTCTGAGTCACCCAATGCCTTATGAGAATCTGTCACAGTTTTCGTTTGGTCAGTGCCTGATTTAGTCTCAGTGTTTTGCTTAATATATATGTTCATGTAGTTGTCTGTAAACCTTTCTCTGACTGTTGTTTCACGTGAAACAAATGCTATTTGATCACTTGCTGTACTGTATGCAGGTGGTTCGGTCTCAAAATTATTTGAATCAGATAAGGCCACTTCAACAGCTGTCTTTTTATTTTTGCATGGTGAAAACTTAGTCACAAGTTTCAGAACACAACTATCTTTGTCTAAAGCTTGTGGGTTTATGTTTGCTTCTCTTATGGAGGGTATTACTTCAGAAAAACTAGTGTTTTTCCTATCTTTGACATTCTTTACTACTGGCTCAATACCAGAATTATCAATTTTATTTTTTGAGAGATACTCTGATTTATTAAATCCCTCACTGTAATGACAAAAATCAGAATGATAAGAATAGCTGTTAGGCATGCTGTTGTTTAAGGAAGTTGAATCTTGCTTTTCAGAGAGGCTTTTGTCATTTTCAGTTATGATACTGTTTGAACTGTTTCCACATGAAGGATTTCGTACATAATCCTTTAAACATATAATTTTGGAGGAATTTCTTTTTTCTGGTTGATCATTCAATTCTCCTTCTCTAAGCCATTTCTGGGCTTCAAGTAGTGAAGCCTGACTCACAGAAATTTTTCTACCATGTCCTGTGTAAAACACTAAAGCTGAGTTTTCAATGGCTGAACAAGTGGAATGGTTTGTATAACAAGTTATAGGACTTTTTGCTGTTTTTTCTTCCATATTTTCATGTACTTTAACTTTCAGAGAGATACTATGTGATGTGTGGAAATTTTCAGTTTGTCTGTTTAAATGATCACTTAAGACCTGGGTGGCATGGCAGTCTCCTCAGAAGCAAGCTTTTTCTCCTCTAGAGAATTCTGCATCTCTTCATGCTTTGGGGCAGTTACTTTAACTATCTCACATGCTAAGTCAAGCCCTTCTTTACAAACCTCTCTGTCCTTTAGCATCTTTGCCTCTTGATGGATAAAATCAGTCACTTCACTATTGTCCTGCTTTGTTTCATCAAAAAGATTTTTCACTTTGTCCAAAGATTCTTTGGCAATTTTTACTTTTTTCCCACTAGCTGTATGGAAACCCAATGTGGTTGGTTCTTTGATCTTTTTGAGTTCACATTTTTCTCTTTGCTGGAGTGTCAGTATTTGATTTTCAATACCAGCTGGGTTGCTTTCTTTCAACATTTTGTTTTTAAACATACTGGTTTCCTCATGACTTGAAATGTCTATTTTGTTGATATTTATGCCAGAAAGTAATTCAGAACTTGAGGAATCTGAAAAATTATTCAATTCTTTTTCTGTACATTTTTCATCAAAGAAATTTACAACTTTATTTAAAGACTCCTTAGAAACCCTTACATTTTTCCCACTTGCGGTCCAAAAGGACAAATCAAAAACACCAAAATCTTTTATATTTTGCCTCATCTTATTAGCAATTGGCTCCTTTTTATTTGACTTATTAAATGTTTCTTCAGCTTTCATAACTTCCAAACAAGTTAAATCTGACAAACCTTCTTTAGTTGGAATGTTTTCCTCCTTCATAAAGTGATGAGATAATTTCAGATGTGTGTTGTACTGATCAGTATATGGTAAGCCACTTTCATCTTTATGAACATAAACTGTATCATTTTTACTTGAAGCACAGCCATCAGATTCCCCTAAATTACAAGCAAAACCAGTACCTTTGTTATCTTTGTTTTCAGTATTTCTCTTGAAATCTTCAGTATTTTCTTTGACAAAAATGCTGGTGGTCATTTCAAAGTTACTTTGTAGTATCAGCTGGCATTTATTTTCCTCACTTAAATTTTTATCATTGCTATAATTTTCTACCTAAACATAGAAACATCAGAATCATTACAGTGATTTGAAGAGAAACTTCCTGGATCTACTTCTGCAGGAGTTTTCTCACTAACTTTCTCGATGTCACTGAACAGTTTCATGGCTTTCTGCAATGCTTCATTAGAAACATTCAATTTTGTGCCACGAGCTGAATAAAAGCCCTTAAAATCCTCTTCACTTTTATCTGTTAAAGAACCAGAAACACTTTTGTTACAGTTGGTTGTTGACAAGCAGATCAACTTTTGCTCATGTCCAACTAAACCTTCACATTTCTTGCTGCTATCTACGTGACTGAGAGATGGGGCACTGGCTGTGAGATGATCAACATCTTTCTGCTTCTCAGAAGTGGTATTCAAGACAGTCATCTGGGTTTCAGGCATTTCAAATGGATTACTCTGTAATATGTGGCTTGGTTTTCTGAACTGTGTAAATTCAAACTGACTTCCTGATTCTTCCAATATTGTAGAAAGTTCTGTAATTTCTGCCTTCTGGCTGGGTGTTAAATTATGGTTTGAACTGAAGTCTTGCTTTAAAGATAAAACTGGAGGAGTTGTGTGACTGTTTTCACCACCAGAAACAACCACACCACTCTGCACATACCCACACACTGTATTAATTGACTGTGAATCATGATCATGAGGTTGGCCTCCTTTCCTTTGATTTTCTAATGATTTTACAATTTCAACCCAAGATAAGCTAGCAGGATAATGTTCTTCAATATCCTTGAAGAGCATTCTGCTTTTCTTAATGTTGTGTTCAGAGAATGTTATTTCTTTATTAGAAGCTGTTCTGAAGCCATTTCCAAAACTGTGACTTGAAGTCAAATCTGAGAGTCCTGCCCATTTGTCCCTACAAAAGTTATTTCTGTTGGATTTTGTATCTGTATCTAGGGACACATCTGGCTTTGAATTTTGACCTAAAGTCATCTTTGGTTGTTGCTTTATGCTATTTCTATTCTTCTCTATAAGACCATGGACTATATTTGATGAGACAGAATCTTTTGTAATGGACACTTGGCTGCTTGTCCACCATCCATATCTGTACTTGTTACTATGACAGAGTTCTTGAGAACAAGTCCTCTTAAACAACTGAGGTCTGTCTCATGAACTTCCTTAATGTTTCCTAAAATAGGAATATTCCTTTCACTAGTTGTTTGAAAGATATAATTATTTTCATTATCTGGGGAAAGTTCTTCAGAGTTTGGGTTGACAGTTCTTTTTGAAATTAAAGTAGTTTCTTCCTGGTCTTTATGGATGACTGTGAGATTCATATTTTGGTAGCATTGTACTTTCACAGAAGGTGATGCTCCTGTTACATATTTTTCAGGTAACACCTCAGGTTTCTTAGAATTTTCATTTAAAACACATGTTTCTTGATTCTCTTCCATGGAAATATATTTAGTTAATTCAAAACCAGCTTCACAATTCTTAGATTTTATTTTCTCTGACATTTTATATGATTGTTTTCCTCTAGAAATCACAACTGGATTTGACAGAAGATCCTTGGAGCTAGGAGTTAAAATGGTGGTATTATCTTGGTCATGTAAAAAACTTTCCTGGAATTGGAAGACAGTATCACTACAATCCTCTGAATGTGGCAATTCAGGGCGACATACTACAGGCCAGATTTTTTCCTTTATATCTGAAACACCTTGGCTTTTTGGATTATCTTCACAATGCTTGTCCTGCAAGCATGACACATAATCAGTTTCTGTGGTTATAAATGAGTGCCATTTTTCTTTATTAATGTTTGTTTCTTTACAATAAAGATCCTGAGATTTTTTTTTATTAGAAGAACTGCTTTCATTATTAAAACATTTTCTCAGAACTGTCCCAAAAGAGCTGGTTAAAGACAAAGTTGGTTCTTCAGAATCATTCTGTGAACAGTTTTTTTGGACAGAAGAATGCAATGAACCTAAGCATGAAGACACAAAGTGACAAGATAAAATTCAAGTATCATCAATCACATTCACTAGATATTTTAAAGATAGTGTCTAAAAAGACAGTGTCTAAAACAAGAATTACATGAAAAGCAAGAGTGAATGTCAAGTTTAAAGGAAAGAATTCTAATTATTCTCTATTTTGAAGTTACTACATTTCCCAACTAAAGATACAGAGGACCTAGTATTTTTTAATAATATTTATCAAGTCAATTAAAATTAGTATGTAGCTAGCTACCATAAGTAAAATTCAAAGTGTTTTTGTTAGAAAATAACATTAGAAAAAATTTTTTTGCTAATATTGATGTAATAGGAGTTAGAAAATCAAGGTAACGAAAAGGAACTAAAAAAGTAACCATTTCCTTTGATTCAGTCTTTCACATTGAAGAAAAACAAAAAATAAACTTTAAAAACAGGTGCTACACATGAAGGGCCTGAAATATTACTTAATCTCAATTATATATGCAAATATTTAGTTAATTTTACTGACTTTCTGAATCTATTAACAAGTCAAAATTATTAGTCTCATTTTATTTATTCACTAACCACTGTTTTATTGGTTTTATCTCTGATATATACATTTTCCTCTGGAAATTAACCTAAATCTCAAACAGTTCTGAACTCCAGTTCTACCAAGCCCATTGTTCATTAAAATACTATCACCTACTCAAATATTCTTAGATTCTCAGAGGGAGATAAAATCACCTTTTAACATACAGTATGTATGTGTTAAGTCATGTCTGATTCTTTGCAACTAAATGGACTAGAGCCACCAGGCTACTCTGTCCATGGAATTTTCTTTCTCCAGGGGATCTTCTTGACACAGAGATTGAACACACATAATAGCTACTGATAAATAAACTTTTGCTCAAATAAAAAATGGCTTTTACTATGCACACTCCTGACTCCGAGATTTAGTAATAACTCTAAGCAACCTCTAAATATTTAAGAAAACTGTGTAACAACAACAAAAATGTCACTATTTTATGACTGCCTTACATTAAACTTAGCTAACAAATATTTTTTTTCTATTTTTTACATGCTTTAGAGAAAATACATATTAAATAGCACAACATATTTATAGAACTGTCCAACTTGCATATAACAAATACTGAAAATTAAGCAGGAATTAAGTAGCCAAGTTCTTGGTGTTTATCAATCACATGCTGTCTCAAGAGTTATGATTTTATATATATATATATATATATATACACACACACACCATGCAAATTAATCCAACAAGTTTGAATGGAATGATTCTGAACACTGGTAATCAAAGGCCTAAACAACAATGTCTGATATGGAATATATAGATTTTTTAAAAAATGACAGAAGACCCAAAAAATTATAGAATGAAAGCACTATGTTTTTAAAAAAGGTTAAAGAAAGATACACGTGTTCGAATTAGAAATTTATCACCATCCATAAAACTATATACACTATTTACATACACACAAAGAGGTACCTGAATCAACATTTGTAAATGTATGTGGTGCCTCCAAAGGCTTTGCTTCAAATTGGACTGAAGAATGAATTAGTTCTGATTCTTGGTCTTTCTGTATTTTTAGTCCTTTGTAAGTTGTTTTATCATTTATAACATAAATAAACTTTTTTGTTTTCTTTTTCAAAGTGGATATTAAACCTGTGTTCTTCAAAGTTTCTGAAGTGTGTTTGGTAGTGGCTGGCCAGCTCTCATTATCCCCTGAACTTGAACATACAGAATCCTCTTTCTGTGAGTAAATAGTTTGTATTTCTGATTCACTTTTAGAGTCTTCTGGTTCTTCTTTCAAGTTTGAATCAGTCACATTATTTGAGAAATCCTCTCTAAGTATCTGTTCAGGAGATTCTCTTATCCTGAAGATAGATTTTCTGATGCCCTCAAGTGGAGGAGAGACAGTTAGTGTTTGCTGTCCCACAGTAGTAGGATCTTCATGAGATTCAAGACACCGCCCTTCATGTGTCTTGTTTACCATTGTTTCCTTATTTAATATCGTCACTGTTTTTGATATGCTTGAAATATGTGGCAAAGAATTTTCTAAAGTAATGAAGTTGGTACACTCTTTCTCTGTGCCTAAGAAGTCTTCTTCTGAATTAGTTTGGTCACAAGAAGAAATATGCAGTAGAGATGTTTTCTCCACCTGGTTCCATTTAGACCCGAGAGCATGAGCTGAGACCATTCAGAGACTGAAGATGGTACAACTTCCCTGGAGATTATGTCAGTTCCATTCCCAATGGGCTTTTGATTTATTACATTCGAATCTAATGGATCACTGTCATTTGGTTCTGTTTCAGATACAAATGAATGTTTACTTTCTGTCATTTCCTTTTTAGCTTCTTCACATTCATCTATTTTTGTTTCATGGAAAATATTTTTTCTAGTCTTGCCAGTTTTCATTTTTTGTAGCTTTTTTGTTTTGTATTTAGAAACACATACTGGCAAACTATCTTCTTCAGAGATACCTGCAACTGTTTCATGTACTTCATCTTCTAGGACATTTGGCAGTGACTTTTCAAAACGGTCTTTGCAGTTATTTACTTTACCAAACGAATTCTCTAACATTTTCTGCAATCCTGTTAAAATTTAAAATGTAAGTATTACTAATAACATTTTATATCACAACCATATAATTTATATTACCCTCAAACCTTTTTCATAGAAATAGTATAAAATAAATAACGCATAATTTAGCATTTCGAAGAGTTATCCTGAATGCTATATTTTGGGTAGGGAAACAGCAACCTTGCCCTGTTCTTTTGGTCAAGACTGACTCCAGTGTACTCACAGCCTTTTATTCACACTCAATCTCTAATAACCTTTCTTTACCAGGTCTATACAATAAAGTTTACTCAATTTTACTAGATAAACACAATTTAATTTGGAACTTACAATTTGATAAATTTTAATATTAATTTTGTGGCCCTACAACCAACAGTAAAATCTGATTTTATACAAACACACATACACACACACACACACATGATACCCAATCCTACACATTTATACAGTTATACACACATACTAAGAACATGCAGTGATCAAGACCATCTCCAAGAAAAGGAAATGCAAGGCAAAATGGTTGTCTGAAGAGGTCTTACAAATCTGAGAAAAGAAGAGAAGCTAAAGGCAAATGAGAAAAGGAAAGATAAACCAATTTGAATGCAGATTCCAAAGAACAGCAAGGAGAGATAAGAAGGCCTTCCTCAGTGATCAGTGCAATGAAATAGAGGAAAGCAATAGAATGGGAAAGACTAGAGATCTCTTCAAGAAAATTAGAGATACCAAGGGAATATGGGCACAATAAAGGACAGAAATGGTATGGACCTAACAGAAACAGAAGATAAGAAGAAGAGGTGGCAACAATACACAGAAGAACTATACAAAAAAGATCTTAATGACCCAGATAACCACCATGATAAGATCATTCATCTAGAGCCACACATCTTGAAGTGAGAAGTCAAGTGGTTCTAACGAAGCATCACTATGAACACAGCTAGTGGAGGTAATGGAATTATAGCTGAGCTATTTCAAGTCCTGAAAGATCATGCTGTTTAATTGCTGCACTCAATATGCAAGCAAATATGGATAACTCAGCAGTGGCCACAGGACTGGAATGGACCATTTTTCATTCCAATCCCAAAGAAAGGCAATGCCAAAGAATGTTCAAACTACTGCACAATTGCACTCATCTCACATGCTAGCAAAGTAATGATCAAAATTCTCCAAGCCAGGATTCAATAGTTCATGAACCGAGAACTTCCAGATGTTCAAGCTGGATTTAGAAAAGGCAGAGGAACCACTGAACAAACTGCCAACATCCACTGGATCATCGAAAAAGCAAGAGAGTTCCAGAAAAACATCTATTTCTGCTTTATTGACTATGCCAAAGTCTTTGACTATGTGGATCACGACAAACTATGGAAAATTCTGAAAGAGACGGGAATATCAGACCACCTTACCTGCCTCTGAGAAATCTCTATGCAGGTCAAGAAGCAACAGTTAGTAACTGGACATGGAACAATGGATTGGTTCCAAATTGGGAAAGGAGTACATCAAGGATGTATACTGCCACTCTGCTTATTTAACTTATATGCAGAGTACATCATGCAAAATGCCAGACTGAATGAAGCACAAGCTGGAATCAAGATTGCTGAGAAAAATATAAATAACCTCAGATATGCAGATGACCCATCCTTATGGCAGAAAGATAAGAACTAAAGAGCCTCTTGACGAAAGTGAAAGAGGAGAGTGAAAAAGTTGGCTTAAAACTCAACATTCAGAAAACTAAGATCATGGCATCCAGTCCCATCACTTCATGGCAAATAGATGGGGAAACAGTGATAGATTTTATTTTCTTGGGCTTCAAGATCACTGCAGATGGTGACTGCAGCCATGAAATTAAAAGATGCTTGCTCCTTGGAAGAAAAGCTATGACAAACCTAGACAGCATATTAAAAAGCAGAGACATTACTTGGCTGACAAAAGTCCATTTAGTCAAAGCTATCATTTTTCCAGTAGTCATGTATGGATGTGAGAGTTGGACCATAAAGAAAGCTGAGCACAGAACAATTGATCCTTTTGAACTGTGGTGTTGGAGAAGACTCTTGAGAGTCCTTGGACTGCAAGGAGATCAAACTGGTCAATCCTAAAGAAAATCAGTCCTGAATATTCATTGGAAGGACTGATGTTGAAGCTGAAATTCCAACCCTCTGGCCACCTGATGTGAAGAACTGACTCATTGGAAAAGACCCTGATGCTGGGAAAGATTCAAGGAAGGGGGAGAAGGGACGACAGAGGATGAGATGGCTGGATGGCATCACAGACTTGATGGACATGCGTTTGAGTAAGCTCCGGGAGTTGTTGATGGACAGGGAAGCCTGTCATGCTGCAGTCCACGCCGTCATGAAGAGTTGGACACAACTGAGTGACTGAACTGAACTGAAGAATATGGAACTTTCCAATAACCTGATTGAGTAACTTTTGGTGTATCTGCAACCATGCTTACTTTCTAATTAGAGATAAGGTCTTAACATTTTGTTAATTCTAAGTCTTACTGTGCATCTCTAAGTTTTGAGTTATGGGTTTTATTTTGGGGTCACAATAGCATCTTTGAATAGTATTATCCTAGCATGATGTTTAAACATTTTAATCTAAATGAAGTTAGTTTCTATTCTCAATACCTTCAGTAATAAAGAAAGGAGAAGTAAGGTTTTTCTCTTTAAGAAAAGATGAGCAATTATTTCAATGATGCCAGTTAAGAATAGTCATTCAATTAAACAGAAGGGCTTACCATGACTTTCAGCTTCTGTTTGATTTTTGTTGTCACTGTCTGGCCCAGAAGGGATAAACTTATTATTTTTCAGACTTTCATCATGGTTAGAAAAATATGTTTTCAAAATCTGCAAAAGTTATATTTTTAAATCACTAGTATAGAAATTCTCACCATGCACATAGTATATTCAACTTATTCTTAAACAGAGACAGTAGATTTTCATAGGAAGTCAAAGAAAATCACATATAGAAACAGGTTTAGACTTTCCTAAAGGCTTATAAAATCATAAATTAAAGAATGAAAAATTCAAGATAAATAATTTCTCAAGGCATTCAAAGCAACCACAACAGTTTAATCACTTTGTCATATTTACTTACAGCAGCAGTATCACTAGGAAACACAGCTGCAGATGCTTCCTCATCTTGGACTGTAAAAAAGAGAGTTCAATTTACCTATACTGTATTATACATCATACACTAAAATTAATGTAAAACTTCTATATTTTTCAGTTAGATCTCAAAAGAAACATGCATTGTTGGGTTAAATAACACATTTAAAGCAAAATGAATTAATCTAAGTATAGTAATTAGAGAGGTCAGTCAACACAGTGGTAAGTTATATTCACATTTCCTTAGTACCACTGATAAGCTGGTAAGAAACTATAGTTTGATGATTCTAACTTGAAGATAATACTGTCCACAAAGGCTTAGAGAATCAGATTAAGTTGTGAAATCATGATTTAAATCATGATTTAAATCTACAAGCTAAAGCTTGTAGATTTTAGTATATTTAGATAATACAGTTGAAAGGTATATCATGTTAAATACTTCTTACTTTTCAACATGCTTTAACCTATATTATTTCATCTAAGCAAGAAAAGAAGACAGTTAAATGCCCAACTAAAGAGGAATCAAAACGTAATGGTAGTTTTGCTAAAGTAAAATAAAATCCTGGTTTGGAATAAATTAATTTGATGCTTCTAAAATACTATTTGCTTCCCTGGTGGCTCAGATGGAAAAGAATCCACCTCCAAGGCAGGAGACCTGGGTTCGATTCCTGGGTTGGGAACATGGCAAACCACTGCAGTATTCTTGCCTGGAGAATCCCCAATCCCCATGGACGGAGGTGCCTGGTGGACTACAGTCCATGGTGTTTCAAAGAGCTGGACACAACTGAGTGACCAAGCATGGCAAAATACTATTTGATTCACTTGAGATTTATCTCAATCAACACTACATAGAATAAAATTTTTCTGAAATAGTAACATACCTAATGAAGATAGATTCTCTAATCTGGTTACTAATTATCTTTTCATATAATTTTTTAACAGAAGCATTACAGGTGACAATTTATCAACACTGTCTTATATAATATACATTCACGGGTATTACCTATGAGCACAGTAGAACTAAGTGTTGGTGGTGTGGCCAAAGAACTCGACCAAGACATATCAGGATCCACCTCAGCTCCTAAACTTTCAGAAATACGTTTCGGTGTCTGACCCTGGAAAAAGGAAAATCGTTTATTTCATAGAAGTGAACAGATGCTTGAGAATTTTTCTATTCACTTATTTTTTTTCATGTATCACTTATTGAATGCCTATGTGAGTCAGTAGGTACATAACTGTAAGACTCAGGGCAAAATTACAACAGCATTGTCAAATTCTCAATTACTACATAGTACTACACAGTAAAAATAAACTATTTACCTTTATGAGCTTTGGTGTATGAAATAAACTTCCACATACCACTGGGGATAAAACAAGAGACAAAACTACTAAGTTTTATATTTATTAGAATTAAGAGTATATGAAAAATAAAAGGCCTTGTTTTTAATCATACCCGACTTTTCTCTTTGTGGTGTTACATGTGTACATCGCAGAACAGGACTAAAAGGAAACAAAACAAATCCCTCAATTATTCAAAGAGAATGAAATAGCAAAAAGAAACAAAATACTAATCTTATTTTAAAAAAGGAATCCCGTCATATCAATTAGAATTATACTAGTTTGTAATTTCTTAGATTACTTTTTAAAAAAGGAAATATCTCATGAAGAATTAAGTAACCACTAAGTTATGTTTAAAATCCCCATTGAAAGTAATGTATAAAGTAGTCACAAATTTTAGGTGCTAGGAATTGTATGTTTTGAATTTAAAAATTATATAAAGTGAATCAAACTCTCTGCACAGATTCAGAGTATACAAATTATTTTAAACTGGATATTTCAAAGGCATTGCTTTTCATCATTTATTTTTTTTTAATTTTTAAATTAATTTTTATTTTTTAGTTTGTTTTGCTTTACAATACTGCATCGTTTTGCTATATATTGACATGAATCAGCCACGAGTGTACATGAACTCCCAATCCCGACCCCCACCTCCCCCCTCCTGCCCCACACCTTCTCTCTGGATTATCCCCGCGCATCAGTCCCAAGCATCCTGCATCGAACCTAGACCAGCGATTCACTTCACTTATGATATCATACATGTTACACTGCCACTCTGCCAAATCATCCCACCCTCTCCCTCTCATCATGTATTTTTGTTACATAAAAATTCCACAGATACGCAGAAAAACAGTGAATTAAATGTTATAAGAAAAACAGAGTAAATGTTTCTAATGTAAAAATTATTGTATTCAAGAATTCAATCTAAAAGGAAATTATTTTAAAATAGAAGATCCTCTAACAGGCTCTAAGGGAAGATATTACAATGATGATTATCTATATAAAAAAATATCATACATAGGAAAATGTTTCCTTTAATACAATCACTTCATCATACCTTTCACTAAGAGAGGAATTTGGAGGTGGGCTGATAACATCATTTGCTTGATTGATTTTAGCCTTCACCCTGCAACAACTTTTATGTTTACTGTTGGCAATATCCTTTCCTGAAACATACAATAATGCAGTGAGGATGTATATGTTCTGGATTGTGAACTTTTATTCTGTAGAAGTATTTAAAAACAAGTCTCATCTATACTGGAAGGAGAATATATGGGGATTCAGTCTGAAGTGAATTCCTTTCCAAAAAGTGATGTCTCAAAGGATGTCTGACTCCATTCAACGTTTATGTATATAAATGCATAAAACACTTTGAATACAGTTCAAGATCAGTGGTTTCCAGGGGTCTAGGGGCAAGGAAGGGTGAATAGGTAGAACATAGAGGGTTTTCAGGGTAGTGAAACAATTCTGTATATACTGTAATGGTGAGTAGATGACATTACACATTTGCCAAAGTTCAAAGAACTATACAAAAAAATGAACCCTAATATAAACACAGGATTTTATTTAACAAAAGGTATCAATACTGGCTCAGCAATAAAAAGAAAACACATAAGAATAGAAACTGTAAGAAATAAAAAGCAAAAAAAAAAAAAAAACCAGGCAAAACAAAGTTCACATCCTAATATTTTCCAAATAACTTGAGGATCTCATAAATAAGCAAAATGATGGTTAAAATAAACTCATGTGATTTTATGCAAAAGGAAAGACTTATGAGAAGAAGAAACAGCAAACTTCCTCATGAAATTTAATGGATAATTAAAAAATATTTTAGATATTAGAAGTGAACTAAGTAGGTGAAAAACAGCTTAAGTCTTACATTTCAATACTGATTAAGACTGGTCAACAGAATTATTATGTACTATAAGCTTAAAAAAGTTAATGCTTCTGCTCTGAGTCTACAGCAGCCTTATTAATTCATTCCTATTCTTCCCTGGTTATAGAAAGACCAATCCCAGCATATTACAATTAGAAAATAAACCACCAACTCTAGGTATGTCTTTCAAGGTTTAGTTGATTCAGTATATGTCATTTTACAGAGCTTTTCGGAGAAGGCAATGGCAACCCACTCCAGTACTCTTGCCTGGGAAATCCCATGGATGGAGAAGCCTGGTAGGCTACAGTCCATGGGGTCGCGAAGAGTTGGACACGACTGAGCGACCTCACTTTCACTTTTCACTTTCCTGCACTGGAGAAGGAAATGGCAACCCACTCCGGTATGCTTGCCTGGAGAATCCCAGGACTGGAGCCTGGTGGGCTGCCGTCTATGGGGTCGCACGGAGTCGGACACGACTGACGTGATTTAGCAGCAGCAGCACAGAGCTTTTCCTGACCACACTAAGACAGGTGGCTGTTTCCTTTGCTATGCCCACAACACAGTGCTTTGTACACGCTCCTATTATAACATACACCAACCAGCATATTTGTATATTTTCTCCTATACAGGACTGAGGTCCAGAGGTCAAAGGCCATCTTATTCATGTCTGTATCCTTAATGCCAAGCAAGCTACTAGGCACAAAGTAAGCACAGGATGTTTGCTGAATGGATGATTCCTTTTCTCAAATGGATGATTTCCACATTTCATTTGTTTCACGTTTCCTAAGGCTCTATCCTAGCTCTCATCATGATCAATTTTCTCACCAGATGTGATGACTTTTTCACTTTTCAAACAGAGTTGATTCCTACAGCTTTCTCTCCCACCTGTATTCTTTCTTTAGCTTCAGACTTATATTTCCCAAAAGTTCTCAGGACATCGCCACCTTCGCATCCCACTACTGTCTAAAACTGCAGTCCAAACCTACCTTTTTTTCAATCCTTTCAAACCTCTTTCCTCTCAAACTGGCTTTTCCCCCAGAACTTACAATTTCTAAGAATGTCACCACTATGTTCTCAGTCATGCCCTGGACCTATGAGTTGATCCTTTCTTGTGAATTCTACATATTAAGGTTACTGCAGGGTCCCCGATTTCTACCTTCCATATCCACTTTCATGACCATTATTCTAACTCAGGCACTTGCCTCCCATCACCTGGAACATTATATATATGTCTGCTAATTGATATCAGTACTGGGTGTTCATTGGAAGGACTGATGCTGAAGCTGAAACTCCAATACTTTGGCCACCTCATGTGAAGAGTTGACTCACTGGAAAACTGTGATGCTGGGAGGGACTGGGGGCAGGAGGAGAAGGGGATGACAGAGGATGAGATGGCTGGATGGCATCACAGACTCAATGGACAGGAGTTTGAGTGAACTCCAGGAGTGGTGATGGACAGGGAGGCCCGGCGTGCTGGAATTCATGGGGTCGCAAAGAGTTGGACACGACTGAGTAACTGAACTGAATTGATCTCCCTGCCTGCAGTCTTGTCTTCTATGAGTCGCCAATTAGTTTAAAACGTACCATCATAACCTCTATTTCCAGAGATTTTAATTTAATAGATTCAGATAAGAGCTTGGAATTGTCTTTTTCAATCAGCACTTCAGGAGAGTCTAATGGTCCAGGCATCACATTTTGAAATGCACATCTCCAAAGACAGCTGCCAAATCCTTAAGCTTTCTAAACAAGATATTCATTTATTCTACAAATACTTACTGAACACCTACTATGTATGCCATTAGGTATGCAATAACATGTTAAGAAAATCTTTGCCCATTACCTACACCCCCTTTCATGTGTGCACTTCCTAATACCACAAGTTTCCTCTTTCATAGCACTTATCATAGGACAATTGCTTAAGTAACATTCCTTCACTAGAAGCTAAGTGAAACAGAGAATACTTCTTAGAAGCTAGGAAGTATACTTCCTAGAGAGATGAGTCAGGATCTGAAAGATGAGTGTCAATTAGCTAGGCAAAGCTTAAAAAGTAAGTACTAGGCAGTGGTAACAATATGTAAAGAGCCACAGAGCATCAGTTCAGTTCAGTTGCTCAGTTGTGTCCGACTCTTTGCGACCCCATGAAGTGCAGCATGCCAGGCCTCCCAGTAGTTCCAAAAAAACCAAATTCAGTATCACTGAATGGTAAACTGAGAATGTGTAAAAAGGAAATTATGGCAAGATGAGGCAAGCATTAATGAGAGAACAAATTATAAAGGACCTTGTAGATCATATTAAAGAGTCTGGATTTTATCATAAGGGCAAAAGGAGGTAATCATAGGTTTGAAGCAGGAAGTAGCATGATTAAATTTACATTCGTTTTCTCTGTTCAACAACTTATCAAATAAATTTAATTTCTTTAGCCTAGCATTCAATGTCTGCCACTGATCTGCTTTTTTTTTTTTAAGCCTAGGTTATTTACTAGTCCTTTTCAAACATACAACACTCCAGTTTGAATTACTTGATATCAACTTCACAAACTACATATTCTTCCTCATGTTCTTCCTATGCCTAGAACATGCCTACTCTGCTCCATCTTCAAATTTCTGAATCTCACTTATTCTTCAAGGTTTAATTCAGTTGAATTACTCCCTTAACTGCCCTCAATACTATTTATGCTTCCTTTCTTAATTCTCATTATACTTTTTGTACTTTTCTTCTGACATGTACCACATTCAACCTTAAACTGTACATAATGTGTATACTGTTAGCTCCTCTTACTAGAGTAATACTCCAAAAAAAAAGTTACTTAAATCAAGCAAGTGATAAATATATAATCTTTTTATATGATAAGCTGTAAACACCTGGCATGCAGGCCAGAGAAAGTGCTACCAAATCAAAAGACATTATAGCTATTGTTTAAAAAAAAAAAAAAAAAAAACTGTCCTCTTTAACGGCCTGCAAAAATACAGTTTAGTTCAACATCAAAACAAGCCCTAGGTTTTTCTATATAGGAAAGATATAATTTATCAAGTCTCAGTGGGGAGGATATTAATCAAAGGAAGGACAAAAAGGAACATTTATCAAGGACCTACATTATTTTATTTAATCTAAACCTAGGTAGTATTTTAATCATTTCCACTTTTCAGGTGAGGAAAGTGGCCAGAGAGATCGATCTGACCAACCTGATATAGTTAACAGAGTTGGGAATTTTAGCACAGGTTTGTCTGAATTACTGGTCATATTTTCCTAGTCAACTACATCACATTACTTACCTGAATCCAATCTGAATTTATGTAATTCCTTTAAAGGAGATTGGTACAGTGGCAGAGTTAGATTTTGCTCTTTGAATATTACAGGAGTTGAAGCCAACTGATGATAAGGTTTCCTTTGTGGTGTTTTAAATGGGTTTGTTTCGTAACTGTTGATTTTATATTCTAATTCTTCTGAAGGTTCAGAATTATAGGGTGGAGCTTCTAAAGAAAGTTCTTCAACCAATTAAGGCTTATTGGTCCTAAATCTGTAAGGAAAATAAAAATCGTGACACAATAAAATCCATGAACCAGTAAGGATTAGGATACAGAAAAGGATGCTTGAGATTTTGACTGTGAATTACTTGCTGCTGCTGCTAAGTTGCTTCAGTCGTGTCCGACTCTGTGCGACCCCAGAGACGGCAGCCCACCAGGCTCCCCTGTCCCTGGGATTCTCCAGGCAAGAACACTGGAGTGGGTTGCCATTTCCTTCTCCAATACATGAAAGTGAAAAGTGAAAGTGAAGTCGCTCAGTTGTCTCTGACTCCTAGCAACCCCATGGACTAAAACCTACCAGGCTCTTCCGTCCATGGGATTTTCCAGGCAAGAGTACTGTAGTGGGTTGCCATTGCCTTCTCTGGTGAATTACATTCAAGACATACTAATTAACATATTATTAACTGGAGGATTTTTTGCAGAAGCTAACACCAGTGATTTGTTATACAAGTAAATACTGAAGCTTCCCTGGTCAGTAACGTTTGTGTAAAAAGACATATTAATACTTATTTGGTCAATAATGAGTTCAACAAGTTCATTAGTCTGTTCTTTTATGAATCTGTAGCAAGGTAAAACAGAAATTTTTTACAAGATTATTAGCTATATTAGCTCTTCTCAACACTACATAAATGGCTGTGACAAATTTATAGGTACACAAGACATACAGACTCACACATCAAGTGGAGTAGATTCTCTGTTAGAGAACAAAATTTCTCTTATGTTCTTCTATACTTAAAAGTAGTGGTTCTCAAAATGCGGCCTGTGGACCATTTGGGGGGAAGTTCCCCAAGACTCTTCCAAGGGGTCTATAAGGTCAAAATTGTTTTCATATTGGACATCATTTGCCTCTTTCCCAATGTTGACATTTACAGCAGTGGTGGGTAAAATTGGTGACAGCTTTGCCTGAATCATGGCAGTGGCCACAAACTGTACTAGGAGTTACTATATTTTTCATCACCATGAACTTGTTACAAAAAATCAAAAAAGCAGTTTAACTTAAAGTGTCCTTAGTGACAAAATGGAAGGCACACATAAAAGCATTTCTGCATACTGAAGTACCATAGTTATTTGGAAAAAGCACTCATGTGATGAGTTGTGAGTTGAATTATCTGCCAAAGATAAAATGTGAGTTTTCAAATGAGAATTAGAACTTTGTTCTCTGTGAGCTTGACATCTTGCCAACCTGAAAATACTTTTCTGATGAAATCAGTGAAGTAACCAATGTGATTTTTTAATAACGTCTAATGGAATGTGTCAATATTTGGAATATTTGTGTAATTCAGAACATCAGTATTTTTCAAATAATCAAACCATGGATGATGTCACAACATGGGCAAAAGATTTATTCAGGAGCAAGAAAGACTAATTGAATTTAATGTAAAAAGAGTACAAAAAATTCATTACATGGTTTCAGATTCCACATTGTAACTTTTAAGAAACTCCCACTTAAGTCTGGTATAATACCAAAGAAAACTACCCACAATAAAGTGAAAACAGTTAAAAACACTCCTTTTTCTAACTACATTTTCTGTGTAAGGTATGGTTTTCTTCATTTACTTCTATCAAAACAACATATTGTAAAGAATTCAATGCAATTCTTTAAGAATGAGCATGAGAATCCAGCTATCTTCTTGAGCCAGATAGTAAAGAGAACTGCAAAATTTTAAAGTAATATCACTCCTCACATTTTTCTTGGAAAAGTTATTTTTCATAAACATATTATTCATGTTAATATGCAGTGAGTTTATTTTTGTTATTAACTTAATGTTTTTAAAAGTTCTTAGTTTTAATTTCTAACATGGTAACCTACATAAACAAAAGCTCTCAATCCTCAATCATTTTAGGAGTGTAAAGAGAACTGAGTTGTCCCAAATTGGGACAACTTCTGCTATTATGTTACTAATGCTTCTGACTTGCTAGAAAGTCTCTGCTTTAAAAACAGTTCTACTCATCAAGGGGCCAGTTTCCTCTTTATCCACCACAGCTTCTACACCTATCGTTTGGTTAACTTAAATGATTACTTTTCTGATTTACGACTTCATAAAGCATAGTTTATGGTGTAAACAAAAACATGAAGCACTGGATTCTTTTCAACAAGCATGCATAATTACACATTTTTCTGAAAACATTTTTCTCTATGTAAAAGATCAATTCATATAAAAAATCTGTTAATACCTGCTTTGTTGCATCGCGTCTTAAAAATGTCAAAAAAAGTTGGCCTCTCTTTGCATCCAACCGGCATTTTTATCTACACTATTCCTTCAAAGTTTGGTGAGTCTGCAAAAGAGAACACCAAAAGACAGTTCACACGGATGCAGTCCCAGCTAAGTGAGTCTGAGGTAACACCGGAAGCGGTAAACCTGCCTGAAGCTACATTGTTTAAGACAAGAATCGAACTCACCGCGGGGAAGTAAGTATTTTGTATTTGTGCAGTCCAACAGAGCAGCCATTAGCCACATGACTCATCTCAACTGTAGCAAGTCTGCTCAAGAACAGAATTTTTAATTAGTATTTAATCTTCATTAACTAGTCACATGTGGCCAGTTGCTGCGCAGTTAGCAGAGGGCTATTAGATAAACACCGGGAAACAATTCCAAATCAGTAAATTTTCGTTAACACAGCAACTACCTGGGGACTAAGCGATGAGGCAGATACAATGTGCCACAGGCTATGAAACATATTCCAAAACAGCAATATTCCGGTAAAGTAACTTCATCGTGATTCCAATGAAGGAAAATTTCAGCCTGGGACATGTGGGCCGAGCGGCGCCCGAAGGTGGGCCAAGGAGTCCCCGGGAAGGGGCGGGACTGGAGCCTCCGGCCGAGGAGCCGGTCCCTTCCCCCTGTCGGTGCGGGACGGGCAAGGACCAGATAGGACAGGAGGCTCGGCTCCCACCCGAGCACCGGAGGGGTCCCCGCCGCCTGAGACCGCGGAAGGCTGCCCATCTCCACCCCTGCCAACACTAACCGCCTTCAGAGGTGAAGCTGGTTTATTTTTTTGGCCAGAGGAGGCTGACAAAACGCGCCGGTACTAGATAAGAAACCGGATCCCTCAGGCTCCTTCGCGAAGACCCACCGCCCCAGACGCAAACTTCAGCAGCCGCACCTCCGCCCACCGGGTTTCAGATTCTCGCGCCAAAAGCCCGCTCTCGGGATATGTCACGCGATGACGCCATGACGCAGCACGCAGCGTATACGCCCACCGGAATCAGACTCCGGCCGCGCCGTCAGTGCTGCCGCTTGTGGCGAGGGCTAAACCTTGTGTCAGTCCGGAGTCGCTAAAGAAAGAGCCGGGATGCTCGATCTCTTCTTCCGAGCCTTCAAAGTACCAAGCCGCGCTGTTTGGAGGGACCACGCCCCATGTATACGCCCTGCCTTCCCCCTCCTCCGCTCCGTCTCTCGTTTGGATGGCCGCCCCCGCCTCCGACGCGGCCTGCGGTCTGTGAAAAGTCTTTGTTCTCTACTAAGAGGGCGTCGCCCAAAGTGGGCAGACGTTAGAAAACCCCCCAGTGGTCAGTCGGTGCGGATGACTTCTTGCCCAACGGAGAGCTCCCTATAGAGTGGAAGGGGCTGAGGTTTGAAGCCAGAGTACATTGGTTATAGAGTGCGTGTTGCTGTTGGGCAGCAGAACTTCAAAAACCTCTGACTCTCCGGGCTTGAAAAGTTAAGCCTATCTCAAGTCTCTTGTAGTTTTGGATAATACTTCCTCCTGCAGGCTTCCGTAGTATCCTTGACGTATCCTTGACGCTCCTAGGATACTAAGCACCTGTTTTGTGCCTGACTTGCTCTTGAAACTGCCCTGGAAGACAGCTGTCTCACTCACGGGCGATGACTAGCACAAGGCTTAATTCAGGTGTTTATTGTAGGATCTAGAAAGCTTTCAACTGGGTTCTTAAGGTGATAGTGGCTCGTAGGCCTTGCTACTATCCAAAGGCTCCTGACCAATGAACAGTGAAAGCAACTTTGGATTCGAAAAAGGGTGCCATTTACTTGGTACCTGAGATGTCATTTTAGTTTGATCATTATCCTTGGCTGTAGACACCTTTGCAATACACTAGCTACAAAAGCTTATGACCATCTAGGTCTAAATAGCACAGATACCCAGGCCTGTGATCTTTAGCCAGTAACAGCTACCTCTTAATGAGCATCTGTGTTATTCTTTATGCTTTATAAGTAATATCACATTTAACCTTATGATATTCTTATAAATTTTTGAGTATTGTCAGATGGGGAAACTGAATCATCCAGTTGATTTATAAGTAATATTACATTTGACCTTATGATAATCTTATAAATTTTTGGTAGTGTCGAATGGGGAAACTGAATCATCCAGTTGAGTAAGTTGTCTAGTAAACAAGGCCCAGGTGGACAGAGGAGCCTGGCGGGCTACTGTCCATGGGGTTGCAAAGAGTGGAACACTACTGAAGCGATTTAGCGTGCAGCACGCAAGTTTCAGTTCAAGTCTTTTACTTAAGATACTTAACTATCCTGTGACTAAGTCTGCATTTAACCTCTGAGAACAGTTTGCTTCTTTTCCCCTTCTGGGGAGAATTCTCACTAGAGTGGACTAATGAGAACAGTTGGTATGTTATACAACCCTCTGAAATCTATTTTTTCACTAAATACACTGTCCCGCCAACCCCCATAACTATGCTGCTTGCTGCTGCAGAACCAGGTTTTTTATGCGTCATGCCATAATACTGCCTTCTTTATGCTCACTCTAATAGTGCAGCAGTTCAAATTTTGCTGCTTGTATTCAATCTTTTTTATTTTTAAAACACAGTCTCTGAAATTGTAAGTCAGTATAGGAATAAATTGGAGCTTCCCAGGTAGCTCAAATGGTAAAGAATCTGCCTGCAATGCAGGAGATCTGGGTTCGATCCATGGGTTGGGAAGAAGGGCATGGCAACCCACTCCAGTATTCTTGCCTGGAGAATTCCATGGACAGAGGGGTCTGGTGGGTTGCGGTTCATAGGATCACCAAGAGTCAGATGACTGAAGACCATGCATAGGAATAAATTAGAATTGCTAATTAAAGCATGTGTGTGAATAAGTTAAATGAAAAACAGCTTTGAAAAAAAAGATTCAAGAGCAGTGAATTGGAGAGGCAGAGAGCCCAATTAGGGATCAGGTGGCAATTAGGCCTCTCTAGGTAGGGCGATCGCCTTCCCTCCTCCAATTTGGGTAATAGGCAGCAGCACTCGCCAGAATCTGAAATAAATGGAGAAACTCCAGAAGGACGTAAATCAACGTGACCTGGAGAAAAGGGGGGCTGGTGAAGGTGGAAGACAAGACAAGGCCTGAAACAAACTGCCTTGGGATATTGCACTGCGCCTGGGGGCCAGGTGGTCAGATGGAGCGCATCTTCTGTGTTCCCTACAGCTTGTACCCGGGCTATGGGAACATGCTGCATTTGGGCCAGTCTGGACTCTCTGAGCACAGACCACCGCACTGGAGGCAAACCAATGTTCCCCCCAGTTTCCTGGCCAGGCCCAGGCTGCTGATGCCCTCTAGTGCCTCCGACTGCTGCCTGGACCCTTACAAGAGAGCCCAGCTCATGGCCGTTTTCTCCCATATGAACCCCGGCCTGAGCCTGCGGCTGCGCAAGGCCAACACCAAGGATGTGGGTGTGCAGGTGAGCTTCCGGGTGGGCAAGTCCGTGCAGTGCTCTCTGGGGCCTCGCACCCTGGACAGCCTCTCCCCTTGGGCCAGCGCAGGCCACAGGGCACCCGCGTCTGCTTGGGGCGTCTCTTCGCCGGGGTCCGGCCACTGCGGCCAGGTGCGACTGCGGAAGGCGCTCTCAGGTCCTCCTGAGGCTGGCCAGCCGCCCTCGCCACTACCACCACCATCCCCACCACCAAGGTCGGAAGAGGATCCCCCTGAGGAACTCCAGCCGCGTGAGGAGCTGGTGGAGGAAGACTCCTCGAGTCCTCCGGAGAGGAAGAGCAAGCTGGCCCCGGTAGACTTCAGCCAGCCGCTTGGGAGGCCCAACTTTCAGGTGAGTTTTCTCTTCCCCTAGCCTTAGCCTTTTTTCCCCCCGCCATTTCTGGCCCCATGAGAGCAGAATCTTCTTGCGCTTCCTCCCTTTATTTGATAAAGAGAGAGGAAGTTCTGAAAACATGTATTTTACATGTCCTGTGTGGGTTTTTAAAATTTATTTATTGATTGGACTGCTTTGGGTCTGACTGGCGGCACGCGGGATCGTTCCTTGCAGCGCGCCTGCTTTTCTCTAGTTGCGATTCGTGCCCTAGAGCCCCTGGCTCAGTAGTTTCGAATGTGGGATTCTTAGTTTCCCACTAGGGGTCCAACCCACCTCCCCGTATTGGGAAGCAAATTCTTAACCACTGGACCACTAGGGAAGTCCCTGTGTTTTTGCTTTGTTTCTTTAGCTTTTTGGTAAAAAGAGGAGCCAACTTTAAGCCTGTGAAACCCCCAAAGTTTGGGAACCATAGCTGTTGCAAATGAGGCAAAAGAGAGGTTTTGGGTTTGTGAAGTATGTGATCAGATCTTCACTTTGTGCAGCTGGTGCTCATGGCCTTGGGGAAAACAGATTGGAAAAGCCTGAGAGAAGCTAGAAAAGTCCCAGAGTAATCAGTCCTTGACAGCTGAGTTCATGTACTGACCTTGAGAATAGCTATGAGTGAGGTTAAGGAGGCTTCCTGTTTTTTACTTATACAAAACCACAAGGATAGCAGGATCTGGCTTTTTATCCTCCTCCCCCCCTTCACCTCTCAGGGCTTCCCTTGTGGCTCAATTGGTAAAGAAACCACCTGCAATGCTGGAGACCTGGGTTCGATCCCTGGGTTGGGAAGATCCTCTGCAAAACGGAAAGGCTACCCACTTCAGTATTCTGGCCTGAAGAATTCCATGGACTGTATACAGCCCATGGGGTCACAAAGAGTTGGACACAACTGAGTGACTTCTCATTTTCACTTTTGACCCCTCAAGATAGTAAAGGATTTTTCCTCCTTATTTGCAGTTTTTAGAACCCAAATATGGCTATTTTCACTGTAAAGATTGTAAGACCAGATGGGAGAGTGCTTATGTGTGGTGCATTTCTGGAACTAATAAGGTAAGTGAAAGTGAGTGGGATGCGGGAGAAGAATGAGGCGGGCATGGATTTAAATGCAGGAAGACTGTGTGTCCTAATGGGATGTGACTATAATGCAGCCTTAGTGCCAAGGACATAGTAGGTGCTAAGCAAAGGTTTGGACTGAATGAAATTGGGCTGTCCACAAGAGCTTGAGCTCCTGAACCACATCCTGGTGTTACATTTGGTTTGGTAGTTGCATTGGACAAAATGTTACCTTATTTAGATGAACTCTTGACCTTGTATACATTGGGATTTGTTATTTTTTTTTAGTTCAGTCGCTCAGTCTTGTCCGACTCTTTGCGACCCCATGAATCGTAGCACGCCAGGCCTCCCTGTCCATCACCAACTCCCGGAGTTCACTCAGACTCATGTCCATCGAGTTGGTGATGCCATCCAGCCATCTCATCCTCTGTCGTCCCCTTTTCTCCTGCCCCCAATCCCTCCCAGCATCAGAGTCTTTCCAATGAGTCAACTCTTCGCATGAGGTGGCCAGAGTACTGGAGTTTCAGCTTTAGCATCATTCCTTCCAAAGAAATCCCAGGGCTGATCTCCTTCAGAATGGACTGGTTGGATCTCCTTGCAGTCGAAGGGCCTCTCGAGAGTCTTCTCCAGCACCACAGTTTATGGGGTATATTAATAGTTGCCTTACAGTGTTGTTAGCTTCTGCTGTACAACCAAGTTAATCAGATGTATGTATACATATATCCTCTCCCTCCCGGATCTCCCTCCTATCCCACCCCTAGTCCGGCCCATCTAGGTTGCTACAGAGCACTGAACTGAGTTCCTTGTGCTATACAACAGGTGCCCCCTACCTGTATAATCATTTTTTAGTTGGTGTCTTGTAACAGATTTGGGCTTTGCTGCTAAGTCACTTCAGTCGTGTCCGATTCTGTGTGACCCCATAGACAGCAGCCCACCAGGCTCCCCCGTCCCTGGGATTCTCCAGGCAAGAACACTGGAGTGGGTTGCCATTTCCTTCTCCAATGATTTGGGCTTTAGCTCTAGAAAACTTCTATTGTCTGTCCACAAGGTGGGGCAGTGAGAGAAATATTTATTGTGAAGATTAACCTTGAGAGACTGACTCATTTAGGCTCCATGCCTTAATTTGAATTAGTTGTCAACATATTACGTTTGGGAAAGATTTCACATTCTGTGTTTTTAGATTTTCCTGAACAGTCAGACTCCAGTCTTTAAACACCCTCACTTCTGTTTGAGGAGCAGTAGACAGGGACTGAGCAGCTTCTGTCGTCCTTCACTCCTCACTTGCCCTTCATTTTGCAACAGCCTACACCTAGTCTCTCTGGTTAACCTCTACAAGCATTTGAGTTTGAGCCCTCTATGCTGTTGCATTTTAGATAGCTGCTTTTCTGATTTAAGGAGTATAAAGGAAGAGAGCAAGGAGGTATGCTAAGATGTGAATGAAAAGTTTTTTTTTCTTTTGCACTAGCCATTTACTAGATCCTGGAGGTGAAATAGATATTTTAACTAAACTAAAATTACTCTCCTTTTCTTGCTATAATAAAAACAGTGGGTTTAATTCAAACACTCATGATTTTAGAATACAAAGAACAAGACATCCTAAAGAAATTGATTCTGATAAGAATGCTGCAGACAAGATGAGATTGGTGATCTGTGCATTGGCACTGGTGGCATGGAAGTGGTACAAAAATAATACAGGAGAGGGATGATTAACTCTGTCAGAGGGAAGGCATCTTGTTGTCAAAGGATGATTTTAAAGGTTTATAAATTGAAGTAAGAATGCACAAAGCCTAGAAATATGTGGATTGGTGTGTAACTGTAACTAATTTGAATTTCAAATGGAGAAATAGTGGAAAAATTAGAAACGGACAAATAGACCAGGACAAAAGGTCAAGTGTTCTGTCTGCACAATGAATAAACTTATAATAGCTGCTTCTTACTGAAGAATTTTACTGTAGTACTTTATATACATTATTGGGTAGTTGTCAAAACTATAGAAAAAGGAAGTGGCATTGTCTCGATTTTACAGGTAAAGAAAATGAAATTCAAAAAATAAGAAAAAGTAACTGATAGCACCACAAGAGCTTAAGACCCAGCATAGAGATTGGGCAAAAGCATGCTACAAGAAGGAATGGATCGCTTAAGAACTGGGAGCCTAGGGTACATATAACCCTGTGTAAAAGACACATTTCTCTTTAGGTTTATTTCAAACAACTCTGTTGCAAATGCCAAAAGAGTTTTAACCCTTACCGAGTGGAAGCAATCCAGTGCCAGGTAAGCAAACTGAATATTTCCACTGTGTCCGTAATGTTTTCATTATTAAACATGAAGCTTCTGTGGCAAAATGTTAGGATTTGCTAGATGTGGATATTTGTGTAGGAGTGTTCAGTTTGCTATATGTTTGAATTTTTGTAATATTTTAGAAAATAAAGCAAATTCTAGTCCTTTTGGGGGGAAGGAGGAGATTTAAGTTGCGTTATGTGGTTTGTTTATGTACGTGGTATGTGTGTTTTCCCTCAAACACCTTGTGAATAGTTCGCATGTAACTTAATAGGTAACCTTTACAAAGCTCTTGGTAGTGGTGGTCATATCTGACTCTTTGCAACCCCATGGACTGTAGCCCACCAGGCTCCTCTGTCCATGGGATTTCCCAGGCAAGAATACTGGAGTGGATTGCCATTTTCTCCTCCGTATTAAGCTGTGTGCCAAACTTGGAGCCAAGTGCTTTTCACTATCTCCTGTAACCTAACGTTTGAAGTAGGTGTTATTCCCATTGCTAAGTCATTTCAGTCATGTCTGACTCTGTGTGACCTCCATAAATGGCAACCCACCAGGCTCCCCCGTCCCTGGGATTCTCCAGGCAAGAACACTGGAGTGGGTTGCTGTTTCCTTCTCCAATGCATGAAAGTGAGAAGTGAAAGTGAAGTCGCTCAGTTGTGTCCGACTCCTAGCGACGCCATGGACTGCAGCCTACCAGGCTCCTCTATCCATGGGATTTTCCAGGCAAGAGTGCTGGAGTGGGGTGCCATTGCCTTCTCCGGTTATTCCCATGATACAGAACAAAAAGCTAAAATTCAGTAAGAAAGTAAGTTGCCCAAAGTTAAACAGATGCTAATATTAGAGCTGTAACCAGATACCATGGTGTCTCCAAAGTCTAGGGTGTCACAGAATTTGATGAGCTCTTAAACAGCTTGCAGGAGATGGCTCTTTAAGCTTTTCAGAAAAGTGTGACATCGTTGATTTTCATAATCAAGAATTTTTACCTAAATCTTTCACTTAAAAATATTTTTATACTACTTAGAATTTTAAGAATTAGTCTAATATTTTAAAACTACTATCTTTAGTTTTTCTAGTCTGACATTCTCAGTTTACTATAATAACTTTGGATTTAAATATATCTTCTTACTATTATACTCCTTTAACTTATTGTGTTCACTTAAGTTTTTTTTTTTTTAATCACTCTCCCTTATCTTGGCAGTTATTCATTCTTTATTCTTCTTCAAAGTTCATCTTACAGCATGCTTAAGCAATTTATGTAGATGGTGATCTTACCATTCCTTGACAATGCAGTGACCTTCAGTTCAGTTTCAGTTCAGTCGCTCAGTCGTGTCCGACTCTTTGCGACCCCATGAATCGCAGTACGCCAGGCCTCCCTGTCCATCACCAACTCCCGGAGTTCACTCAGACTCACGTCCATTGAGTCTGTGATGCCATCCAGCCATCTCATCCTCGGTCGTCCCTTTCTCCTCCTGCCCCCAATCCCTCCCAGCATCAGGGTCTTTTCCAATGAGTCAACTCTTCGCATAAGGTGCCCAGAACACGCTAATCCCTTATCACTTCATCCTAACTTCTTTGCTGTTGTATATTATTTTTAAACTTCAAAAGACATTATTTTTGTAGTCTAATTAGTTTTAACTGCATATTTACTCTTTCTGCTGCTTTTAGATCCTTTTTGTATTTGGGACCACTTTCTCTTTACCTGAATGTCTCATTTTAATATTCCCTGTAATGCACGTCTGAAGGTGACACATTTTGTTTTGTTTGGATCGCTTTTTTAAAGGTTATTTTTGCTGAGTGTAAAGTTTTTAGGTTGGTAGTAGTTTCTTTCTGCCCCTTAAGGGTCTGACCTTCATTGTTCTGTCAAGTGGCTGTTGGTCTCATTGCAGCTCCTTTGAAGTAATATCTTATTTTTTTCACCTTAAGTCTGCTTTTAAGATATTTCTCTCTGCTTTGATTTTTAGAAGTTTTATAATTCTATGCCTAATTGTGGTTTCTTCAAGTCTGTAAGACTTCTATCATGTTTGGAAAATTATCTGTCATTGTAATTTAAGATATTACTTATACCTCCATTCTCTTTTCTTCTCATTACTTATATTAGAACTGTCACCATATCCCTTAAATCTTTTATGCTTTTTTTCTCTGTTTGCCATGCTTTTCTCTCTCCTTACCACAGTTTGGATATGATCTACTATACCATCTTTCATTTCTCTTGTTTTTCCTTCTGCTTTTTCCAGTACAACTACCTATTTAGTTATAGATTCCTCTTACTTCATTTTTCAGTACTAGAATTTTTATGTCTTTATAAGTGTCCATTTCTCAGTTGGAAATACCAACCTAATTTCTTTGAGCATATTAAGCATCATTTTCTTAAAATCTGTACTAGAAAACCCCATTAGCTTAATCTTCTGTGGTTCCGTTGCTATCCTCTTCACATTCCTTGGTTTTCAAGGAATTGTTGTTCTGTCTCCTTAGATACTTGGTTACTTTTGAGTGCTATATATTGTATGTGAAAAATTATAGTGATAATTTGAGGCCAGAATAGTATCTTTTCACACAAGACTTGTTTGCTTATGTTAGGCAGATGAAGATACTAGCAGTTTCTGATTACTATTTGCCAGTTATAACTGAGCTGTTTTGAAGTTAGGCTTCAGCATCTGTGAAGGCTGATGAATTTTTCTTTCATTCTTACTCTAGGGTGTAGCCTTTCAGGGTCCCAGCACAAAACCTAAATTGTTAACCAGTGCTCTCCCATTTTGACATGTTTAAGATTCCTCAGCCTCATCTGTTTGTGAAGCTCATTTTCAGCTTCCTGTTGTCTTAAAAATTTACCTGTTACAGAATTGCCTTTGAAGAGAAAATAGTCCCAAATATCAGGCTTACTCTCTTTCTGGGTTTCCTTCTCTGGGATGCTTTGGTAATTCCCTAGTGCCTTCAAGTAGTTCTTGTTTTTAATTATCTTTGCTCAGCTTATCTAGTTGTCCTAAGCAGAAGACTTAGAACTACCTAACCTATCATTACCAAAACCAGAAACCTACCTTTAGAGTAAATCCTGATTTTTTTTAATTACAAATTTTTTATTGAGCTTTTTATTCCTTATAAAGGTGATGTGGGTACTAAATGGACTTACATAAAGTGCTTAGAGCAGTACATAGAGTAGACACTATGTGAGTATGTTACTGTTAGAATTTTCTTAAGGATGCATACTCATCAGCCGGAGGGTGGAAGATATCCAACATTTGGTAAACCATATGAGACTCATTTGGAAAATAAAAATGTCTGTTTTCACAATATAAAAGGTAAAGCTTGACTTATTCTTTTTGGCTATGGACATACGCAGAAAATAGAGTAGTGATCATAAATTTTCAAAGATTAACAAGATTGGGAAGGTGGACCAGGGCAGTATACCAGTCTCCTTGGGGTGTGATTTTTTTTTTTTTTAATATCAGAAGATAGAATGGGATAATGGTTAAAAACAGTTCAAATTCCAGCAAAGATTAGCCATGTCTGAAAGGAAAACATTTAGCTTCCTCTAGAACAGGGGTCCACAACCTTCAGACCTCATGCCTGATGATGTGAGGTGGAGCTGATGTAATAATAATAGAAATAAAGTGTACAATAAATGTAATGTGCTTGAATCATCCCCAAACTGACCTCCCATCCCCAGTGCATGAAACAATTGTCTAAGAAACTGGTCCCTGGTACCAAAAAGATTAGGTTGTTGCCTAGAACATCCTTCCCTCCATTCTTAACCAAAAATACTCCAGATATTCTGAAATGTCTGCTAGTAGGTAAAATACTACCAGTTGAGAATCACTGCAGTTCAAGTAATCAAATCACTTAATACTCACTACTCCTCACTCTCACATGGCTACAAATGTGAAAACCTATATAATGAAAAGACACACAACTTTAACTTTTATAACTTCCCTCTTATATCTTCTGGATTGGCTCAGCAATCTTCTCTTTTTGTGTGTGTGTGTGTGTGTTCATAATTCGTGTTTTTGGCTGATTCATGTCGATGTGCAGCAAAACGAATACAGTATTGTAAAGCAAAACAAACTAAAAAATAAAAATTAATTAAAAAAAAAGAGGAAGCAATCTTCTCTTAAAGGTCATCTTTGGCCATTCATCTGGAAAAAAAAATGCATAACACTTTATGGGTAGTAAGTGGTTTTGTAAAACTTAGTCTCAGACTTCTTGTGGGATTCAAACGATAAAGATAGCAGGTATGAGTGGTAGGGAGGAATATTTTTATCTGATGGACTAAATTTGATCATTTAGTGCCCAAACTGTTGCTTCTTTTCTAAAGACCTGTTCAAAGTCTCGTTGTTCCTGCTCTCAAAAGAAAAGACACATCAATCTAAGGAGGCCCCATCGGCAGGAACTGTGTGGCCGCTGCAAAGACAAGAGATTCTCCTGTGGCAGTATTTACAGCTTTAAATATATCATGTGACAGGCAGTGTGCTTTGTTCAGGACACCTGAATTCTTCTTGTGATTTACTGTATAGTTCCTCTCTTTCAACTTGAACCTGGCCTGATATTGGAAGATGGATTATGCTTTTGTACTTTTTGTAGTTTGTGTGACAGTTGTTGATGTGAATAGAATTAAATAAATGCATGTAAAATAGACTGTGAAGGGACATTAATTGATGAAAGTCACTCAGTCATGTTTGACTCTTTGCGACCCCACGAACTATACAGTCCGTGGAATTCTCCAGGCCAGAATACTGGAGTGGGGAGCCTTTCCCTTCTCCAGGGGATCTTCCCAACCTAGGGATCGAACTCAGGTCTCCTGCATTGCAAGCAGATTCTTTATAGCTGAGCCACAAGGGAAGCCCAAGAATACTGAAGTGAGTAGCCTATCTCTTCTCCAGAGGATATTCCTAACCCAGGAATCTAACTGGGGTCTGCTGCATTGCAGGCGACCCTTTACCAACTGAGCTATCAGGGAAGCCCTATTAATTGGTGATCCTTGGATAAAAACATCAATAAAGCATTGGGAAATGGAAGACTATCACTAATACAAATGGAACAATGAAAGGGAACAATAGTCATTTGACAAACTTGTAAACTGGGTGTTCTAAGTCAGGAATATAGAGACAATCAAGGGGGTCCTTGCCATCAAATATATGTAATTATTATATCAAATGCTTAAATAGCACTGCTGTTGTAACTCATCACAGCAGTTGTATTGCACTTATTTTTAATAGATGAGGAGAAGGAACCACAGGAAGGTCATAAAGTCAGAATTTGAACCTAGGTAGATCAGTAGTAGAGATCTCTTCAAGAAAATTAGAGATACCAAGGGAACATTTCATGCATAGATGGGCTCCATAAAGGACAGAAATGGTATGGACCTAACAGAAGCAGAAGATATTAAGAGGTGGCAAGAATACACAGAAGAACTGTACAAAAAAGATCTTCACAACCCAGATAATCACGATGGTGTGATCACTCACCTAGAGCCAGACATCCTGGAATGTGAAGTCAAGTGGGCCTTAGAAAGCATCACTACGAACAAAGCTAGTGGAGGTGATGGACTTCCAGTTCAGCTGTTTCAAATCCTGAAAGATGATGCTGTGAAAGTGCTGCACTCAATATGCCAGCAAATTTGGAAAACTCAGCAGTGGCCACAGGACTGGAAAAGGTCACTTTTCATTCCAATCCCAAATAAGGGCAATGCCAAAGAAGGCCCAAACTACCGCACAATTGCACTGATCTCACATTCCGGTAAAGTAATGCTCAAAATTCTCCAAGCCAGACTTCAGTAATACATGAACCACAAACTTCCAGATATTCAAGCTAGTTTTAGAAAAGGCAGAGGAACCAGAGATCAAATTGCCAATGTCTGCTGGATCATGGAAAAAGCAAGAGAGTTCCAGAAAAACATCTATTTCTGCTTTATTGACCATGCCAAAGCCTTTGACTGTGTGGATCACAATCAATGTGGCAAATTCTGAAAGAGATGGGAATACTAGACCACCTAACCTGCCTCTTGAGAAATCTGTATGCAGGTCAGGAAGCACCAGTTAGAACTGGACATGGAACAACAGACTGGTTCCAAATAGGAAAAGGAGTATGTCAAGGCTGTATATTGTCCCCCTGCTTATTTAACTTATATGCAGAGTACATGATGAGAAATGCTGGGCTTTCATGTATGGATGTGGGAGTTGGACTGTGAAGAAAGCTGAGGGCCGAAGAATTGATGCTTTTGAACTGTGGTGTTGGAGAAGACTCTTGAGAGTCCCTTGGATTGCAGGGAGATCCAACCAGTCCATTCTGAAGGAGATCAGCCCTGGGATTTCTTTGGAAGGAATGATGCTAAAGCTGAAACTCCAGTACTTTGGCCACCTCATGCGAAGAGTTGACTTATTGGAAAAAACTGTGGTGCTGGGAGGGATTAGGGGCAGGAGAAGAAGGGGACGATAGAGGATGAGATGGCTGGATGGCATCACCAACTCGATGGACATGAGTCTGAGTGAACTCCGGGAGTTGGTGATGGACAAGGAGGCCTGGCGTGCTGTGATTCATGAGGTCACAAGGAGTTGGACACGACTGAGCAACTGAACTGAGACCAGTACATTATGGCACCCCACTCCAGTACTCTTGCCTGGAAAATCCCAGGGACGGGGGAGCCTGGTGGGCTGCCGTCTATGGGGTCGCACAGAGTCAGACACGACTAAAGTGACTTAGCAGCAGAGCAACTGAACTGAGACCAGTACATTCTCTACAGCTTTAGTTACTAGTGATATGTTTATATTTTCAGATTTAGATGTGTTAAGTGCAGTGAAGGAAATGGAGCTATAATAGTGACTCCTTTAGAAAGGGTGGTTGAAAAGAGGTGACTTGAGAACTGAGATCTGCAGGATGAGGGAGAGCTGGAAGAAAAGGTGATTTGGGTTCCACAGAAACAAGAGCAAAAGCCCTGGGGGTGGGGCATGTACTTGGCTTGTCTCAGGAATGAGAGTCCCTGAGGCTAATATCAGACAAAGGCTGGAGAAGGAGGCTCAGGTCAATCAAGCATATGCCAGCCCATGCAAGTATTTAAAGAAGGCACTAACATCAGATTCTTACTGTAAAAATCGTACTGCTATGAGAGAAGATCAGGTAGAGTGGAAGGAGGAAGACCAGTTAGGAGGTTAACAAACACACGAGCAAAATGATGGCTTGGAAAAGACTGGGTGACCATGGAGATGGAGAGAAATACATCAATTCTAGATAATGTTTGAAAGTGGAATGCACAGGATTAGAAATGGGAGATGGTGAAATGATGACTTTATATATATGAGTTCTTGGTTGAATGGAACTGAGAGGTATGACAGGAACATATTCTGGAGTCAAATTACCTAGCTTCAAATCACTGGTATGATACTTGGAAGATGTATAGTTATGGGTAAGTTACTTTCTGTCTCTCAATTACTCCTCTTTAAAATGGGCACAATAATAGTAACTATCTCTTGTGGATGGTGATGGGAGGATTAAAGCAGTTGATATATGTTAAGCACTTAGCTTATTACCTGTAACACGTACTCAGTAAACTTAGCAGTCTTTTTTTGGTGAGACTGTGTAGTGAGAAGGGAAAAGGCTTTTGTTTTAATAGTAACTTTGAAATATTTGAGACTCCATCCAAATGGAGTTGTCATGTAGGCTATTGCTTACATGAATCTGGGATTTAGGAGAGGAGGTTGGAGCCAGAGAGAGATTTGGAGATTAAAAATATATAGTACTTAAAGCTGTAGGCCTGGATGGAGAGTACACACAGATGCCTGGGGCACACCAGTACTTGGAACAATGATTCTAAAACTTTAATGTACCACGAGTTACCTGGTGATCTTGTTTTTTTGTTTTGTTTAATAAAATCAGTGATTTAATTTAATTTCAACCATTATTAAAAATTCTTTATGCTGTGATCCCTATCGTAAGTTGACTTGTTTTTAGCTTAACTTATCTTTTCCCTCCTCTGTGTTAGATTTTTAAAAATCATTGTATTTATTGGCTATGCTAGGTCTTCATTGCTATGAGGGCTTTTCTCTATTGTGCTGAGTGGGAGCTACTCTCTAGTTGTGGTACATGGACTTCTTGTTGCGGTGGCTTCTCTTCTTGCAGAGCACAGGCTCTGGGGTGCACGGGCCTTCAGTGCTTGCTGCACTTGGGCTCAGTAGTTGTGGCTCCCGGGCTCTAGAGCACAGCCTTAATAGTTGTGGCACACAGGTTTAGTTGCTTACTCCAAGGCCTGTGGGATCTTACCGGATCAAGGATTGAACCATGTCTCCTTCATTGGTAGGTGGATTCTTTCCCACCAAGCCACCAGGGAGTTGTGGCACATAGGTTTAGTTGCTTACTCCGAGGCCTGTGGGATCTTACCGGATCAAGGATTGAACCATGTCTCCTTCATTGGTAGGTGGATTCTTTCCCACCAAGCCACCAGGGAAGCCCTGCTCTATATTAGATTTTAATTTAAAACATTTATGGTCATTATGGCTCTGCTGGGACCATTGACCTATGATGTGTTTTTCCCAAAGACTCTGATTTTCAGCTTGAATCCAAATTGCCTTGTTTTTTAATTTATTTTTATTGTTTACTTTTTGTAATTTTATTTTATATTGGAGTATAGTCGATTTACAGTATTGTATTCATTTCAGATATACAGCACAGTGATTCAGTTGTACATGTTTCTAGTCTGTTTTAGATTCTTTTTTCTTTTAGGATACTACAGAATATTGAGTAGAGTTCCCTGTCTATACAGTAGGTCCTTGTTGATTATCTATTTTATGTATAGTAGTGTGTATATGTTGATCCTATCAGTCCCAGTTCAGTTGTTCAGTCATGTCCGACTCTTTGCAACCCCCATGGACTGCAGCACGCTAGGCTTCCCTGTTCATCTGCAAACTGCCTGAGGTTGCTCAAATTCATGTCCATTGAGTTGGTGATGCCATCCAACCATCTCATCCTCTATCATGCCCTTCTCCTCCTACCTTCAATCTTTCCCAGCATCAGGGTCTTTTCCAGTGAGTCAGTTCTTCTCATCAGCTGGCCAAAGCATTAGCGCTTCAGCTTCAGCATCAGTCCTTCCAATGAATATTCAGGACTGATTTCCTTTAGGATGGACTGGTTATATCTCCTTGCAGTCCAAGGGACTCTCAAGAGTCTTCTCAAACACCACAGTTTGAAAGCATCAATTCTTTAGTGCTCAGCTTTCTTGATAGTCCAACTCTCACATCCATACATGACTACTGGAAAAATCATAGCTTTGACTGTACAGATCTTTGTTGGCAAAGTGATGTCCCTGCCTTTTAATATGCTGTCTAGTTCATCATAGCTTTTATTTTAGGAGCAAGCATCTTTTAATTTTGTGGCCGCAGTCACCATCTGCAGTGATTATGGCTGTTGCTGCTAAGTCGCTTCAGACCTGTCTGACTCTGTGCAACCCCATAGACAGCAGCCCACCAGGCTCCCCCGTCCCTGGGATTCTTCAGGCAAGAACACTAGAGCGGGTTGCCATTTCCTTTGCCAGTGCATAAAAGTGAAAAGTGAAAGTAAAGTCACTTAGTCGTGTCCGACTCTCAGCGACCCCATGACTGCAGCCTACCAGGCTCCTCTGTCCATAGGATTTTCCAGCCAAGAGTACTGGAGTGGGGTGCTATTGCTTTCTCTGCAGTGATTATGGAGCCCAAGAAAATAGTTTGTCACTGTTTCCATTGTTTCCCAATCTATGCCATGAAGTGACTGTCAAGTTAAATTGTCAGGCTATCTTTGCTGTTTCCCCAGTTGACACTTGACTCATGCTCAGGTTTCCAGATTGAGCATTTGCTAGCTCTGCTTTTAACTGGTCGATAGCACTTTTGGTTTCCCTTCTTTACCAAATCAGTCTCCTGTAATCTTTTCTTTAGAATACTTTGGTTATAACTGTATGTATGGAAGTGTGTGTATATGTCCCATTATTTCTGTAATTACTTCCTTCATCTGCTTGACCTCCTCCCGCTAGAACATAGGCACAAATCACCCCTAACAAGAAGTCAGCACAAATCAGCACTCAACCAATCTTTCCCTCCAAGGGCAAAAACCAAATGGAAGAAAGAAACAACCCTAAAGTGTGGGAAATGAAGACCTCAAGTGGAGTATGTTAGAAAAAAATGATGAAAAGACAGAGAAATACAGCACAAATGAAAGAATAAGGTAGAAACTCACAAGACCAAATAAACGAAGATGAAATAAGCAATCTACCTGAAAGAGAGTTCAGAATAATGATAGTAAAGATGCTTCAAAGACTTGAAAATACAATGGAGAAAATGTAAGAAACATTTAACACAGTTAATAGAATCACCAAGGACATAGAAGAAATAAAGAATAAGCAAACACAGATGAATAACTCAATTACTGAAATTAAGAAATACTCTAGAAGGAATCAATAGCAGAATAACTGAGGCAGAGGAATGGATAAGTGAGCTGGAGGATAGATTGGTGCAAATAACTGCTGAAGAGCAGAACAGAGGAAAAAGAATGAAAAGAATTGAGGCTAGCCTCAGAGACCTTTGGAACAATATTAAATGCATCAACATTCAAGTTATAGGGATCCCAGAGAAAGGAAAAATAAAGTCTCTGAGAAAATTTTTGAAGAAAATATAGTTGAAAACTTCCCCTACATGGAAAAGGAAATAGTCTATCAAGTCCAAGAACCACAGAGTCCCTTACAGGATAAACACAAGGAGAAATACATCAAGACACATATTCATCAAGCTAACAAGAGATTAAGCACAAAAAGGAATATTAAAAGAAGCAAGGGAAAGCAATAAGAAACATACAAGGTAAAGCCCATACAGTTAACAGTGAATCTTTCAGCAGAAACTTTGCAGGCCAGAAGGGAATGGCAGGATATATTTAAAGTACTGAAAGAGAAAAATCTACAACCAAGATTACCATACCTGGCAAAGATCTCAGTCGAATTGATGGAGAAATCAAAGTTTTACAGACAAGCAGAAGTTAAAAGAATGTAGCACCACCAAACCAGCCTTGCAAGAAATACTAAAGGGACTTATATAGCCAGTGAACACAAGAGAAAGAAAAGACCTACAAATACAAACCCAAAACAATCAAGAAAATGCCAGTAGAAACATGTGTATCAATAATTACCTTAAATGTAAATGTATTAAATGCACCAACCAAAAGATGAAGGATCACTGAATGAATTCAAAAACAACACCCATGTATATGCTGCTACAAGAGACCCGCTTCAGACCTACAGACGCATACAGACTGGAAGGAAAAGAATGGAAGAAGAAATTCCTTGCAAATGGAAACTAAAAGAAAGCCAAAGTGGCAATCCTTATTTCAGACAAAATAGACTTTAAAGAATATTATAGGAGACCAAGAGGGACACTATATAATGATCAAGGGATCAATCCAAGAAGAAGACGTAACAATTGTAAATATTTATTCACCCAACATTAGAGCACCTCGATACATAAGGCAAATACTGACAGGCATAAGAGGGGAAATTGACAGAAACACAATAATAGTAAGAGACTTTAACACCCCATTTATTCCAATGGACAGATCATCAAAACAGAGAATCAGTAAGGAAACACAAACCTAAAATGAAACATTAGAACAAATGGACCTAATCGATATCTTCAGAACTTTCCATCCAAATGCAGAAAATACATTTTCTTCTAAAGTGCACATGGAACACTTTTCAGGATAGACCACATCTTGGGCCACAAACCAAGCTTCAGTATATTTAAGAAAACTGAAATCATATCAAGTATCTTCTCTGACCACAATGCTATGAGAATAGATATCAACTAAGGAAAAAAACTGCAAAAAAAAACCTCACAAACTCATGGAGATTAAATAGTACATCACTAAATAACAAAGAGGTTACTAAAGAATAAGAAAGGAAATCAAAAGATGCCTAGAAACAAATGAAAATGAAAACAACCGAAAACCTATGGGATTCAGTGAAAGCAGTTCTAAGAGGGAAGTTTATAGCAATACAATCATACCTCAAGAAGCAAGAAAAGCACTGAACAGACAACCTAACTCTATATCTAAAGCAGCTGGAAAAAGAAGAACAAAAAAAACCCCAAAGTCAGCAGGAGGAAAGAAATCATAAAGATAAGAGCAGAAATAATGAAAAGGAATGAAAGAAAACAATAGCAAAGATTAATAAAACTTTACTTTGAGAAGAAGATAAACAAAATTGACAAACCACTAGCCAGACTTATCCAGAAAAGGAGAAAGATCAAATCAATAACATTAGAAATGAAAAAGAAGTTGCAACAGATAACACAGAAATACAAAGGATCATAAGAGAATATTATGAGCAACTATATGCTAATAAAGTGGACAACCTAGTGGAAATGGACAGATTCTTAGAAAAGTTCAATCTCCCAAGACTGAACCAGGAATAAATAGAAATTATGAACAACCCAATTACAAACACTGAAATTGAAACTGTGATCAAAAATCTCCGCAAAAACAAAAGCTCAGGGTCAGATGGCTTCACAGGAATTCTGTCAAACGTTTAGAGAGGAACTAATGCCTATTTTTCTGAAACTATTCCAAAAAGTTGCAGAGAAAGGAACACTTCCAAACTCATTCTACGAGGCCACAATCACCTTGATACCAAAACCAGGCAAAGAAAACACAAAAAAAGAAAATTACATGCCAATATCACTGATGAATGTAGATGCAAAAATCCTCAACAAAATTCTAGCAAACAGAATTCACCAACACATTAAAAAGATCCTACACAATGATCAAGTTGGGTTTATTCCAAGGATGCAAGGATTCTTTAATATATGCAAGTCAATCAATGTGATACACCTATCAACAAACTGAAAGATAAAAGCCATATGATCATCTCAATAGATGCAGAAAAAGCCTTTGACAACTTCAGCACACATTTATGATGAAAACACTTCAAAAAATGGACATAGAAGGAACTTACCTCAACATAGTAAAGGCCATATATGATAAGCCCACAGCAAACATTATTCTCAATGGTGAAAAACTAAACACATTCCCTCTGAGATCAGGAAAAGACAAGGATGTCCACTGTCACTACTGTTTTTCGATATATTTCTGGAAGTGCTAACTACAGCAATTAGAGAAGAAGAAGAAATAAAAGGAATCCAGATTGGAAAAGAAGTTAAACTCACTGTTTGCGAATGACATGATACTATACATAGAAAACCCAAAAGAAACTATCAGAAAATTTGCTAGAGCTAGTCAGTGAATTCAGCAAAGTCATGGGATACGAGGTCAATACACAGAAATCACTTGCATTTCCTATAGTCAGATCAGTTGCTAAGTTGTGTCTGACTCTTTGCAACTCCCACAGACTGCAGCATGCCAAACTTCCTTGTGCATCACCAGCACTTGGAGCTTGCTCAAACTTATCAAGTCGATGATGCCTCACAACCATCTCATCCTCTGTCATTCCTATATACTAACACTAACAGTGAAAAATCAGAGAAATTAAGGAATGAATCCCAGTCACCACTGCATCAAAAAGAATAAAATATCTAGGAATAAACCTACCTAATGAGACAAAAGACCTGTATATGGAAAATTATAAGACACTGATGAAAGAAATGAAAGAAAATGTAAACAGGTGGAGAGATATTTTGTATTCCTGTGTAGGAAGACTCAATATTGGGAAAACGACTATACTACCAAAGGCAATCTACAGATTCATGCAATGCCTATCAAACTACCAATGGCATTTTTCGCAGAACTAGAACAAAGAATTTCACAATTCATATGGAAACAAAAGATCCCAAATAGCCAAAGCAGTCTTGAGAAAGAAGAATGGAGCTGGAGGAATCAACCTTCTTGACTTCAGATATACTACACAGCTACAGTCATCAAGACAGTATGCTACTGGCACAGAAACAGAATAAAGACCAATGGAACAAAATAGAGAACCAAGAGAGAAAACTACGCACTTATGGGTACTGTTTTTGACAGAGGAGGCAAGAATATACAATGGGGCAAAGATAGACTCTTTGATAAGTGTTGGGAAAATTGGACAGCTACATGCAAAAGAATGAAATTAGAACACTTTCTAACACCATACAGAGACATAAACTCAAAATGGATTAAAGACCTAGATGTAAGACCAGAAACTATAAAACTCTTAGAGGAGAACATAGGCAGAACACTTGAACTTAAAAGCTTTTGCACAGCAAAGGAAACTACAAACAAGGTGAAAAGACAACCCTCAGGATGGGAGAAAATAATAGCAAATGAAACTCACAATTTCCAAAATATACCAGCAGCTCATACAACTCAATACCAGAAAAAAGCCCAAGCAAAAAGTGGGGAAATGCCCTAAAAAGGCATTTCTCCAGACATACAGATGGCTAACAAGCACATGAAAAGATGCTCAACATCACTCATTATTAGAGAAATGCAAATCAAATCTATAATGAGATACCATCTCACACCAGTGAGAATGGCCATTATCAAAAGGTACAAACAATAAATGCTGGAGAGGTTGTGGAGAAAACAGAACCCTCTTGCATTGCTGGTAGGAATGTAAACTGATACAGCCACTATGGAAGATGGTATGGAGGTTCCTTAAAAAGTTAGGAATAAAACCACCATATGACCCAGCAATCCCACTCCTAGGCATATACCCTGAGAAAGCCAAAATTGAAATGGACACCTGTACCCCAATTTCCACTGCAGCACTATTTACAATAGTTAGAACATGGAAGCAACCTGGATGTCCATTGACAGATGAATGGATGAAGAAGCCGTGGTACGTATATACAATGGAATACTACTTAGCAGTCAAAGGGAACGCATTTGAGTCAGTTCTAATGAGGTGAAGAACCTAGAGTCTATTATACAGAGTGAAGTAATCAGAAAGAGAAATATAAATATCACATACTGATGCTCGCATATGGAATCTAAAAAGATGGTAATGATGAATTGATTTTCAGGGCAACAATGGAGAAACAAAGAGATCAGACCTATGAACACAGGGGGATGGGAGAAGGGAGAGGGTGAGATGTACGGAGAAAGTAACATGGAAATGTACAACACCATATGTAAAATAGATAGCCAATGGGGATTTGCTAGATGACTCAGGAAACTCAAACGGGCTCTGTGACAATCCAGAAGGGTGGAATGGGGAGGGAGTTGTGAGGGAGGTTCAGGACAGAGGGGACATGGGTGTACCTATGGCTGATTCTTGCTGTTGTATGACAGAAAACCACAAAATTCTGGGAGCGAGCCCAAGATGGCAGAGGAATAGCACTCACTGACATAAATCACAGCAAGATCCTCTATGACCCACCTCCCAGAGTAATGGAAATGAAGGCAAAAATAAACAAATGAGACCTAATTAAACTTAAAAGCTTTTGCACAACAAAGGAAACTATACTCAAGGTGAAAAGACAGCCTTCAGAATGGGAGAAAATAATAGCAAATGAAATAACTGACAAAGAATTTCCAAAATATACAAGCAGCTCAATACCAGAAAAATAAATGACCCAATCAAAAAATGGGCCAAACACCTAAATACACAGTTCTCCAAAGAAGTCATATAGATGGCTAGCAAACACATGAAAAGATGTTCAACATCACTCATTATCAGAGAAATACACAGCAAAACCACAATGAGGTACCATCTCACACAGGTCAGAATTGCTGCCATCAAAAAGTTTACAAAAAAAGTTTACAAATAATAAATGGTGGAGAGGGTGTGGAGAAAGGGAAACCTCTTATACCATTGGTGGAAAAGCAAACTAGTGCAGCCGCTATGGAGAACAGTGTGGAGATTCCTTAAAAAACTGGAAATAGAACTGCCATACGACCCAGTAGTCCCACTGCTGGACATACACACTGAGGAAACCAGAATTGAAAGAAACACATGTACCCCATGTTCATTGTAGAACTGTTTACAATAGCTAGGACATGGAAGCAACCTAATGTCCATAGGCAGATGAATGGATAAGACTGCTGTGGTACATATACACAATGGAATATTACTCAGCTATTAAAAAGAACACATTTGAATCAGTTCTAATGAGGTGGTTGAAACTGGAACCTATTATACATAGTGAAGTAAGTCAGAAAGAAAAACACCAGTATATTAACACACACACACACACACACACACACACACACATATATATATATGGGATTAAGAAAGATGGTAATGATGAACCTATGTGCAAGACAACAAAAGAGACACAGATATAAAGAACAGACTTTTGGACTCAGTGGAAGAAGTTGAGGGTGGGATATTTTGAGAGAATAGCATTGAAACATGTATATTACTATATGTGAAATAGATGACCAGTCCCAGTTCCATGCATGAAGCAGGACACTCAAAGCCAATGCACTGGGATGACCCAGAGGGATTGGATGAGGAGGGAGGTGGGAGGGGGTTTTGGGATAGGGAGGTACACATGTACATCCATGACTGATTCATGTCAATGTATGGCAAAAACCACCACAATAATGTAATTAGCCTCCAATTAATAAAAAAAAATTGATAAACTGGACTTCATTAAAATTAAAAACTTCTGTGACAATGTCAAGAGAATTGGAAGGCAAGCCACGGACTTGGAAAAATATTTCAAGAGATAACATCTGATAATTGTTATCCAAAATATACAAAGAACTCTTAAAACTCAAGCAACATGAAAACAATCTGATTAAAAAATGGGCAAAAGACCTGAACATAGACCTCACCAAATAAGATATATGGATGGCAAGTAAGCTATGAAAAGATGTTGAACATCACACATCATTAGAAAACTGTAAATTAAAAAGATTCCACTATACACCTATGAGAGGCTTCCCTGGTGGCTCAGTGGTAAAGAATCTTCCTGACAATGCAAGAGACATGGG
>SJXQ01001668.1:254377-285122 GCA_006408695.1 Aepyceros melampus | reverse complement strand
CAGAAGGATAAATGAGGGAAATCAAAAGGGGGAGAGACAGATCCAGCCCGTAACCAGTTCTCTAAGTGTTCTTCATCATGAATGATTTTTTAAAAAATGAGTATGATACTTAGTATTATGAATTTCTTCTAAAAATTAATAAAACATAAACATGATTTTATACAAATATAAGAATGCATTCCATATATTTTTAATTACTGTAAATATCAGTTTCTAATTAGGGTGAAATAAGATTACTACAATATGTCACTTATTCCAAATGAAATATTGCATCATAAAATAATGCATGGGAAATTGGCATCCCTCAGTTACACTGAATATCTTTAAAGAGTGATTTACATCTTGAAAATCATATTCAAAGAATACCATTTGAGAAGATCCTTACTAAAATATTATTTTTATCACATTCATTTTCCTCCAATTTTTGTGTGTATGTATTTCTCTATTTCTCCAGATACCAAAGTCAGACAAGACACCACAAGAAAAGAAAACTACAGGCCAATATCCCTGATGACTACTGGTGCAAAAATCCTCAGTGAAATACTAGCAATCTGAATCCAACAGAACATTAAAAGGATCATACCAAGGTCATGCCCATGACCACGTGGGATTTATCCCTGGGCTGCAAGGATAATTAACATATGAAAATCAATTAATATAACATACCACATTAACAATACAAAGCAAAAAATTAGCATAAAGCATTAAAATGGCATGACTGTCTTAACAGATGTACAAAAAGAATTTGACAAAAAACACTCATGGTAAAAACTCTCAACAAGCTAGGAATAAAAGGAAAGTACTTTATCTATGAAAAGCTCATAGATAACACCATATGCAGTGGTGAAAACCTAAATGCTTTTCTTCTAGGATCAAGAACAGGGCAAAAATGAACACTTCACCACTTCTGTTCAACATAGTACTAGAAATCCTGGTCAGAACAATATAGCAAGATAAAGTAATAAAGACATTTAAATGAAGGTTAAACAAGTAAAATTGTCCCTATTTACTGATGACATGTTACATATGTAGAAAATCCTAAAGATTCAGGGAAAAAAATTTATAACTAGTACATTAATTCAGTAAATCTTGATGAGTAATTTTTGATCAGGCACCAGACTTTAAGAAATTTGTCTTTTCGTGGGAGAGATATTTTGAATTCTTATAAATATTAAAGCCATTTTGAGGGGACTCACTTAAGTCACTGGGGAAGGGGTTTGATCCTCATAGGTATTGCTTTTAATCTTTCTTTGGCAGTAGTAATGCAACATTTAGCCTAGGTTTATATCCTCATTCTGAGGCAAGAACTGTGTTTTCTATTCAATGCTCCATAAATCATGACATTTTTCAGTCTTTTTGAAACAGGCCCATTCACAGATCTGTTTAAGGACTAGACACTGCTCCCTCTAATAACAGAGTCTGATGTGGGTCCTTCTCAGGTCTCGTATGTTTCCTCACATGCATGATGTCACTCAGCTGAATACTTGAGAAGCCTCTGCAGATTTCCAGAGTTCTTTGTGCAACTCTGTCTTCTCTTTCCTGATAGTCTGGCCATCTTTATTTATCTGGACTCTTGGCTCTACCCACTTGACTCAAAGAGTTAATGAATACCACCTGAATGCTTATTCTCTGTGTCTTTACCTGAAAACACATGACATTAAGCTGAAGAAACTGCAGAATTCATTTGTTTCTTATCTTTAAGGAATTATGTTTCTTTTTTGCTGCCTACCCAATGTCTTGCAAACAATTTAATTTTTGGTTGTTTCAAGTGATTGCATTGATCTGTCTCCTATTTTTCCAACTTGGCCAGAGGTAGAAATCCCAGTGCATTTTTTAAAATGAATTTTAAAAATCTGGAATAATTGCAGTGAAGTCTGAAGGAAACTTAGAATAGCTTTAGAATAATAGATTGTAACATTTTTGTTACAATAGCTTAATATTGAGCATCCAGGTTGTTATATACTGCATCAAGTCTTTGCATTTGGAGTGATTTTCTGAAGCAGCAACTTTGAAGCAATGGTGACTTCTCCAAGTCTGGAGTGAGGCAAACCAGGGAGAGAGAGAGAAAGAATAGTATCAGGAGTAACTGAAAGCCTGTGGGTGGGTTGTAAACCAGGAAATCATGTCATATGGAAATATAGCACAAAAGAACTACAGTGAGGCATTATCCAATATGGTAGACCCAGCCAGTCAATAGCTAGTTATCAGCCTGATAATAGCTAATAAAAAGTATATATTTTACACTTACAATAGCTAATAAATAGTATATATTTTACACTTACAACATGCTTATTTGACTTGTCACAAAAGAATGTACCACAAATGTAAAACACATTACCAGGTTTTGAAGGCTTTAATGAAAAAATTTGATAATAATTTATATTAACCACATATTGAAATTATATTTGGGGCATATTTGAGCTAAATAAAATCATTATTGGAGTTAATTTTATCAGCTGTTTTTCACTTCTATAGTGTGGCTACTAGAAAATATAAAAATGCATGTGTGGCTTTCATTTGTGGTTCACAGTATATTTTGAATTGCATAGCACTTTTAATACACTTAGTCCAGAGACTCTAGTGTGATCTATAGACTCTTTCCTGGTGAAACTGTATAACTGCTCCCACAAACAAAAGGATGAATACAGTCTAAGTTTCTCTCTACTATTTTAGAAACCATCTATGGGCCCAGTGAAGAAAGTCTATCAGGAAATGTTAACTATTTTAATGCCAGTCATGTCATTTGGAAGCGTGGAGAAGCGAGTACTTCTGCCCTGGGATTTGACTGGGCTTCTGGGCCGAGATAAAAAGTGGGAACAATGTAGTAAACAAATTAAGAATTCAGAATTCTGACATCTCTCACAATAATCTTTTCTTCTTTTCATCACCAACTATTTTTTCTACCCAGTATCTGTATCCATCTAACTTAAGTGAAGCTCCTGGGAGTAAAGACTTTTTTGTCTTCTTCATTATTTAAAAATTCTGTGCAGTATTACTCAGCCATAAAAAAAGAGTGAATTTTTTTTTCCATTTGAGACAATGTGTATAAACCTAGAAAGTATAATGCAGACAGAGAAAGACAAATAGTGTATGTTTTCATTTATAGCTGGAATCTAAAAATTAAAATTTAATTTTATTTTTAATTTAATTAAAACTAAAGCAGATAAACAAATATAACAAAAACATACTCATAGTCCAAAAAAACAAACTAGTGGTTAACTGAGAGGACAGGTCTAGGTGGAGGAGCAAAATATTAATAGGTGAAGGGATAAAGGTAAAAAATAAATAAGTTACATGGGCATATTTTTCAGCCCAGGGAATATAGTCCATATTTTATAATAAGTTCATATGGAGCATAATTTATAAAAATAGCAAATTATTATGTTGCACACCTGAAACTAACACAATATTGTAAATCAACTATACTCCAATTTATAAAAAGTTTGCATGTGTGTGTGTGTGTTTTTTAAGCAAAATAATGTAGACCTAATGACAGATGTGAGCAATTTTGTATACCCTACTTGAAACTTCAAGATCCATGGTCCTAGAATCTGGGGATTTTATTTCATAGCCATAAAGTAACAACTGTAAAATATGAATTATTAAAGCATGAGCAAACCCCAGAGAAACTTGATTGATAATGGCAGAAAAATGAAATTATTGACAGTGAATGAGCTGATGATTATTTGATCATGATTAGATGCAACACCTCCCATATCACCAAGTAACCTCTAAATAAGGAGCCATTCCATAATGAACTGGAAATCAAGCTAAGACCTAGTCTTATGAAGGGATTTTCTGTATGAAAAACTTATCTTGTTAAACTGAAATCCAAGAAGTCTCAGAAGGTTTGAATACCCATCATGTCCGAGAATGAAGACTTGCAGAATTTTTCTTTTTTGCTTTGATAGTCATACATTTTTAACATAGGTACATGATTGTTGGTAAAGTACAATTAGTAAAATTATTAAAGCAATTTTATACTGTTTTCTTTACTGAAACTCCCATATTGTCTGTAAAATTTATAGTCTGCCATCCTATTTTCAAACTTCTAATTCTATTCAAAAAGCAATGCATCCCACAGGCAGAGTCAGCATGGAGCAGCTTCCCTCCCTCCTCACCTGTGCCCCTCACAGGTGAGCTTCCTGCCAGCCCCCAGGGAGATCTTTGCCATAAGCCCTCATCCCCACCCAAATGCACCTGCACCTGTACTCAGCCTTGTCCTGATATTTTCCTACTGTGGCATTTTAAGCACCACGAGAGATACACAGGGAAGTAGAAGAAATGCTCTTGTTTTCTCAATGTTTTCATTTTCCTTGAGGAAAAAGCGCATACTTTGGCTGAAATATAGCAGTAAAATATATGAGTAAGTGAGACACTTAAGGAACACATCCACACAAAATAGCTTTGAAGAAAATGCTAAATATTAAAAATATTACAAAAAGTCGGAAGAAAATAATGTGATAATTACCCACCAAAAAGTCTTAATTTGAAAGATTTACAGCTATCAGACACCAAATTGAATAGGCTAAGCAGGGAAAACAGCAAAGTCAGTTCACTCAGTGTTTTCAATTCTTTTTCATGATATGGCACACACATAATATTTATAAACTCACTAGGGCAAACTGAGAAACAGTTAATGGGTCAGAAGTAACCAGTCAAAGGATCTAATTATTCCAGGCTCTGCCTGGGTACATTTCTGAGGGCATCCATCTTAGCACACTTAAAGCTGTGTTTGTGTGCTCAGTCACTTCAGTTGTGTCCGATTCTTTGAGACCCTAAGGACTGTAGCCTGCTAAGCTCCTCTGTCTATGGGGTTCTCCAGGCAGGAATAATGGAGTAGATAACCATACACTCCCCAAGGGGATCTTCCCAACCCAGGGATTGAACCCATGCCTCCCACATTGCAGGCAGATTCTTTAACCTACTCTTCCACCTGGGAAGCCCAAAGCTATATTTAAATGACATGCGTCTGTTGGAAATTTTCAACTTATAAAACAATACCTTTCTGGGCACTCCTTCCAAAGAGATAAGTTTTTTTGTTGTTTTATTTTGTTTTTTACTGTGAGATTACATCATCTGACCTAAAAGCAGCAATCTAGAGGCACATCACAACTATGAATTGATTTAACATGAGAACTCTGACAAAAAGAGATATCTTAAACTGCATTCTGTCTGGCTGACTAAATTACAACTGTTCTATAAGGCCTGATATGAGACTTTCAAAAAATTTAAAAAAAAATTTTTTTTTAAATGGAGAGTCTTTAAGAATACAGTAATAAGATTTACAAGGGAACAGAAAACATGGGTAAAAAAGATGACAAAGGGAGAAAAAGAGAAAGAAATGTCAAAAGCTGAATAGGAAAAACACATGAATAGAAAAAAAAATCAGAAAAGGACAAGTTAAGTTAGGCATGTAATGCATTTTCCTGAGAAGGAAATGATCTCTCTTTCTTCTAAGGCACCAGTTAGTAAAAGTCTCTGCTCTGAGTCACAGAACTGCCCTCAGACCACAAAAGGAATCCTGACCTCTGAAAGGCCATGCTGTTCCCATGCAGTCTGAGGGCCCATTGTCAGAGCACTCAGTCTTCTTCCTTGTCTTCCAACTATGTACCAAACATAGTTTATTCCTGCTCCCTGCCACCTGGAAAACATATGTACAGCTACCCCTAAAGCCAGTTCAGTACAAACGCTCATTTCTGCACAGCCTCTCTCAGACTCCAATGTGACCACAGGAATGTTGTGAAGCTCCTCAGCTGTTGTGAAGCTCCTCAGCTCCGCCGGAAGACTACTTTCTCATGAATCACCCTGTGAAGTGGATAATACTCCTTGGAACACCGCTTTGTAAACGTCAGTAGGTAAGTGTAAAGCAATTTATCAGTTTCTTATTCTATAAGGAAGTATTTCATTTCTTCCTCTTCTGCACACATTATTTTAGAAATCTTCTCAAGGTTTTTATACATATCATCTAACATTTTTGTGCCATCAAACACATATCCCAGGCACAGAAAACTCCATTTATGAATATTTCATGCATTTTCCAAAATCCCATGATGGTCAGTTGCAAAAAAGGCCCTACATTCATCCTGTCCATTTATGCATGTCCCCTACACACTATGAGTTTGAAGCAACTCTATCAAGTAGTTAAAACTATTTCTGAACACTTTAACAGAAAAAGTTGTGAGTAACGGTGTGTCTGCTCAGCCATGTCCAAATCCTCCTGACTATTCAGACTGTAACCCATCAGGCTCCTCTGCCCAAGGAATTTTCCAGGTAAGAATATTGGAGTGGGTTGCTGTCATTTTTACTCCAGGAATCTTCCCAGCTCAGGGATTGAACCTGCATCTCTCGTGTCTCCTGGATTTGCAGGTGGAGTCTTTACCACTGCACCCCCTGGGAAGCCCACAGAACAGGATGAATGGAGGCGAATATTTATAACCCTGTGCCTTGCTTCAGTAAATGGTCATTAGTAAGGGGACTATGAGGGAAGGCTTGAAATGTTCTTGTACACTGGGGCTTACTCTCCCTTACAAGTCTTTGGAGCCCTCACATTGGTGGGTGGAAAAAATTAGACATGTTTACTAGAGGATGAGACTGCACAACCCCACAGAGTAGAGACTAGCTTACCCAGCCGAAGTCTATCCATGCTCAACCATTCTTTCCACTACTGAACCCTTTGCACAAGATTATTATTATCCATGTGGCCTTAGATGAACTGAATCAGACCAGAAAATCATCCAGTCAACCCAGCTAACTATGAGAAGTAATAGAAATGTGTTGTTTTAAACCAGAAGTTGGGAAACTTTTTCTGTAAAGGGTCACATAGGAATTTTTTTTTTTAATTTTGTAAATCATTTTGTCTCTTTCTCAATTATTCAGCTCTAAAGTTATAGCAAGAGAGAAGTCATAGACAACAGACAATTGAATGAATACAGATGTGTACCAATTAAACTTCATTTAAACTTAAGTTATAGCTCCAGTAAAAGTTCATCGCATTAGTTTTCTGACCCCTGTTTTAAACCAGTAACATTTAAGGTGGTTTGTTACATAACAAAGCTAAAAGAGACACTTATTTTATTGTAGTTTGTTTTCTCACCTTCCCAACATAGTTAACTACTCCAACTTGTCTTCTAGAATTCAGTAGAAACACCATTCAGAAAGTCTTAATGTGTTGGTTTTGGAATCACTGATCCAAATTTGAGTCTTAATTCTACCACATACTATACACGTGTTTGAGATTTGGGAAAGCTGTCCTGTCTTGAGCTTTAGTTTATTCCATCAACAAAATAGGCCTGTGTGTGCTCAGGTGCTCAGTTGTGTCTGACTCTTTGTAACCCCATGGACTGTAGGCTCCTCTGTCCAGGAGATTTTCCAGGCAAGAATACTAGAGTAGGTTGCCATGTCCTCCTCAAGATCTTCCTGACCCAGGGATCAAGCTCATCTCTCTTGGGTCTCTTGCATTGGCAAATGGATTCTTTACCGCCGGTACCAGCTGGGAAGCCCTAAAAAGTGAAAGTCGCCCAGTCATGTCTAACTCTTTGCGACCACTTGGACTACACAGTCCATGGAATTCTCCTGGCCAGAATACTGGAGTGGGTAGCCATTCCCTTCCCTCCTCCGGGGGATATTTGAACCTGGGTCCCTACATTGTGGGCAGATTCTTTACCAGTTGAGCCACCAGGGAAGCCCAAGAATACTAGAATGGGTAACCTATTCTTTCTCCAGTATATCTTCCCTACCCAGGGATGGAACTGGGGTCTCCTGCATTGCAGGTAGATTTTTTTTTTTTTTTTTTCCCAGCTGTACTACCAGGGAATCCCCAAAACAGACCTAGCATAAAGTTAATATTTAGGCAATTAGATGTTATCATATAGTTAAATATTGTGTCATTATATCCTTGTTATCTTCACTCCCAGTTTAGAACAGATGCTCTGCACTAACATGATATCTTGTGCATACTCCTATAACACCATTTACTATACTGTATATTAATGTTTTAGGTTTGTGTGTGTGTGTCATTATTTGGCACAAAGAATTACTTCATCATTAAGCAGAATGCTTCTTTCCTCCTCTGAGTATTCCTTCGAAGAAGACATTCAGTTGTTGCCTCACTCCTGGCCCTTTGCTATCACATTACTGGACTCAGGATACTGATCCCAATTTCCACCTTGTTCCTCTGGAAAGGCAAATGTGCTCTCAGAGAACACATCCTCTTCTGCTGCTCCAGGGAAGAGTATGTTTACAGCCCAGTTCTAAGCTCCTTGATCAGGTTAGTACACATGCCTGGTTCTAGGGTTCGGTGCTAAGTGTTAGGAAGACCCATTTTGCTTTCACATTTAAGCTATATCATCCAACCTCAGTCTGCCATAAAATAAAGGTTTAATTTTAATGTTCATTTTCCTTGCTTTTCTGTCATATTTTTCAATTGATTCATAGCTCATTCTGAGAAGAAAGACACTTTGTGTTGAGTATTACTGAGATCCCACTATACATGCAATACACTCAGAACTATTAGTAGAAAATAACAAAATTACTGTAGGGGAAAAAGGAGTAACCATCTTTCCTAATCCTATCTAAGTAGAGAGGCTTCCAGAAATTAGATCATAACTATTGAAAGTTACAGAGAGAAAATGGACATTTCAGTTTCTGGGGGCTACTTACTGAACTGCAGAAATTTGTATGCCAGGTCTAGGCACCTAAACTGACTGAGCATGAATGTGTGTCTGGAAGAATCTGACATGTGTCCTTAAGAATCTTTGATAGGAAGAGACTTCATTAGCAGTAACTGGACAACCATATGTCTGTGGTGGTTTTCCTGTAGGCTAAGTGGGGCTGAACAGGGCCTGAATTTTCTCCCAAAGTTCTGGCTGCTACTCATGGGCTTCTCAACAGAAAGACGCCATAAGGCACTGCTTGGCAGAAAGGAATTAACAAGGAGCATGAAGGTGGCACTAGTGGTAAGGAATCTGCCTGCCAATGCAGGGGACTTAAGAGATGTAGGTTCGATCCCTGGGTCAGGAAGGTCCCCTGAAGGAGAGAGCATGGCAACCAACTCCAGCATTCTTGCCTGGAGAATTCCACAGACAGAGGGGCCTGACGGGCTACAGTCCATGAAGTCACACAGAGTCGGACACGAAATGACTTAGCGTGCATGCACACACATGAAGCATTAACAAGGAACAACTGGAGAGTTTTTCCAAAACTTGTGAAGAAACAAAGCCATGAGCTATTCTTTATAGGAAGAGTTCCAAAAACATCACCATGGATCTAACTTGAAGTCTGCAGTGACAGATGTTCGCCTGCCAAAAGCAGCAGCAGCTAAGGGGGCTGGCCTTCCTTTCCTCTCTCTCACAATCCATGCAACACTAGAGACCAAAAGGGAAGCCTAAGAGGAAGTAGAAGGTAGACAATAAAAGCACAAGAGAACAAGTCAAGACACCGTCCTCCCCTCTATACCAAGAATTAGCTGGAGAGAAGGAAAAATCAAGTTTAAAATATTTGTTTAAATTGTGGTAGACACTACAACATGTGATGGAGATATGTTCTCACAACTGAAAGACTGTGCTGTACTTAGTCACTCAGTCGTGTCTGTCTTTTTGTGACCTGATGGACTGTAGCCCACCAGGCTCTTCTGTCCATGGGATTCTCCAGGCAAGAATACTGGAGTGGGTTGCCATGCCCTCCTCCAGGGGGTCGTCCCAACCCAGGGATCCAACCCAGGTCTCCTGCATTGCAGGCAATTCTTTACCATCTGAGCCACCTGGAAGCCCAAAGACAGTGGACTGAAAAAGGAAATAGGCTGCTTTCTGATTTTACTCCATTGTGCACACGCCATCCAATAACCAATGCATATGTGTATGTTGTTGCTGTTTAGCAGCTAAGTCGTGACTGACTCTTTTGCAACCCCATGGACTGCAGCGTGTCAGGCCCCTCTGTCCATGGGATTTTCCAGGCAAGAATACTGGAGTGGGGTGCCATTGCCTCCTGACCCAGGGATCAAACCTGTGTCTCCTGTATCTCCTGCATTGGTAGATGAATTCCTTACCACTGAGCCATCTGGGACGCCCCATATATGTGCACACAACCATTAATTATTGTATTTTCTCTTTAGGTTGGTAACATTACAGCCAAACAATAAACACAAGTTTTTTACTGGCAGAAAGAAATTAGAGCTGATTATGACTAGTCAGTAAAAGGAGACTGTTCAGTCTTATGTAAATATAAAAAATAATCTTTAACCACTGTTCTGCAAACACCAAGATTATCTGATCTTGCTACAAAACTAGAGCTAAGTCAGCATGCCAGCCACGAATTCAATGGCGTTTATACGTTTCAGAAAATACACAAAGACACTATGACCTCACAATACAGATAAGAGAATAAGAGCAGCAAAACTTCTTTCAGTCTGTATAAACCATAGTTTAAACCCTTTTTTCAGCACCCTGCATTCTTTAAAAAAATATGGTAAGGATTCTCTACTTAAATAGCTATTTCTAATCTATGCATTTATTCTTAAAATATTTTGCAACCAATTTTTTTTCTTTATTTGTGTACAGTTCATATAACATTGCCAGGTTAAATTCTTCATCACAACATGTTATCATTGCATTCCCATTTAATACAAAGCCACATGACTGCTGAAAAGGCCTACAATAATTTAAGTGTCCCTAAACACACCATTTCTCTGACTACATGCATTTTTTATACCCTAACTCTTATTGTAATGCTTATGATCAATAAAGATGCTTGCTCAGAAGTAGAATAAATTTGTGAGCTATTAATATTTTATGCCCTTGTCCACTCTTACTTAAATAAAATTATTTTTTGTTCTTAGTGGTGGCTTATGGAAACAAAGTCATTCCTGTTCATAGCAGTTTTAGAAAAATTACCTTTCTAACATATTTATGGATAAAACTTAGTTCTGTCTTAATTATTGCTGCTGAAAGGTCATTTGGAGGAAATATACATAAGATTTGAATATGTTTCAAGGGATTTTGTATCTGAATTCCCATTAACAAAATTGCAAGGGGTATGGCTTCTTTAGGGGATTCCCAGGTGACTCAGTGGTAAAGAATCTGCCTGCCAATGCAAGAGACTCAAGAGACTTAGGTTCATTTCCTGGTCAAGAAGATTCCCTGGAGGAGGAAACAGCAACCCATTCCTATATTCTTGTTGGGAAAATTACATGGACAGAGGAGTCTGGGAGTCTACAGTCCATGAGTCCAAAAATCAGCTACGATTGGCAAATTGAGCATGCACGTGGCTAATTTAACCTAATAATGATAGTAATAACTTGGTAAGAGAATATAAAAAAATATATATATATATATATAATCAATGGATGAGAATACCAGAAAATGAGGCCCAGAAGTTGCTAAAAATGAAACACCTAAAATATGACTGGCCCATAATATTTGCCAGACAAATGAATAAATAATTGATTCAATAAAATTAAATTTTACCAATCAGATACACTTGTGGAAGTGTTTGATTTGTAACTGAAGCAAAATTAGCTGGGATATATTTCATTATCTGTAAATACAAGTGGAGAAGTCAAAAGGCAACTGATCACTTAGAAGACTTGAGGTCAGAGGGTAATCCATGCTGGAAATGCACATTTGAGAGGTTTCAGTGAATACAGGGTTTTTTAAGTCATGGGACTGGGGGAAATCACTAAGCAGGTTAAAATAAGAGGTAGTGAAGCAGGCCTGGAGCACAACAACATTGAGAGAGGGCAAGCCAAGGAGACAAAGAAAAGGCCAGTGGGATACTGACACACCCAGGGATGCACGAGGCTCTAAAAGTCAAATGTATTCATTTCCTGAGGCTTCCCTATTAAAGTATCAGAAACCAGTTTACTCAAACCAACAGAAGCTGATTCTCTCACAGTTCTGAAGATCAGAAGCATGAAATCAAGTATTGGCAGGGCCATGCCTGCTCTGGAGGCTCTGGGGAGAATCCTAGCATGTTTATTTCATCCTCTGGTGGTTGCCAGCAATCCCTGGCTTCCTTAGCTTGCATTACTCCAGCTTCTGCCTTCTGTCTACATATTAACATGGCCACCTTCTCTTTATGTCTCTGTATCTGTTTCCTCTTGCTATAAGGGCAACAAGCCCCACTCTAATCTGGCATGACCTCTTTATAACTAATTCCATCCACCAAGATCCAGTTTCCAAACAAGGTCACACCCTTGAGGCTGAAGGTGGACATGAATGTTTGGAGGACATCAAGTAAAAATAAGGACACCTTATTGCAAAATTCAGATTAAATTGAAGGAAGTAGGGAAAACCACTAGACCATTCAGGTATGATTTAATCAAATCCCTATGATTATACAGTAGAAGTGACAAATAGATTCAAGGAATTATATCTGATAGACAGAGTACCTGAAGAACTATGTATGGAGGTTCGTGACATTGTACAGGAAGCAGTGATCAAGACCATCCCCAAGGAAAAAAATTCAAAAAGGCAAAATGGTTGTCTGAGGAGGCCTTACAAATATCTTAGAAAAGAAGAGAACTGAAAGGCAAAGGAGAAAAGGAAATACATACTGATCTGAATGCAGAGGTAAAAAGAATAGCAAGGAGAGATAAGAAAGCCTTCCTCAGTGACCAATGCAAAGAAATAGAGGAAAACAACAGAAGGGAAAGACTAGAGATCTCTTCAAGAAAATTAGTTACCAAGGGAGTATTTCATGCAAAGATGGGCACGATAAATGACAGAATGGTATGAACCTAACAGAAGCAGAAGATGTTCAGAAGAGGAGGCAAGAATACACAGAAGAACTATACAAAAAATACCTTAATGACCCAGATAACCATGATGGTGTGATCACTCACCTAGAGCCAGACATCCTGGAATGTGAGGTCAAATGGACCTCAGAAAGCATCGCTATGAACAAAACTAGTGGAGGTGATGGAATTCCAGTTGAGCTATTTCAAATCCTGAAAGATGATGCTGTGAAAGTGCTGCACTCAATATGCCACCAAATTTGGAAAACTCAGCAGTGGCTACAGGACTGGAAAAGTTCCATTTTCACTCCAATCCCAAAGAAAGGCAATGCCAAAAATTGCTCAAACTACTGCACAAATACACTCATCTCACATGCTAGTAAAGCAATGCTCAAAATTCTCCAAGCTAGGCTTCAACAGAAGTGAACCATGAACTTCAGGATGTTCAAGCTGGTTTTAGAAATGGCAGAGGAACCAGGCATGGGACAACGATCTGTTTCCAAATTGGGAAAGGAGTATGTCAAGGCTGTATATTGTCACCTTGATTATCTAACTTTATGCAGAGTACATCATGTGAAATCCCAAGTTGGATGAAGCACAAGCTGGAATCAAGATTGCCAGGAGAAATATAAATAACCTCAGATATGCAGATAACACCATCCTTATGGCAGAAAGCAAAAAATTAAAGAGGCTCTTGATGAAAGTGAAAGAAGAGAGTGAAAAAGTTGGCTTAAAACTCAACATTCAGAAAACTAAGATCATGGCATTTAGTCCCATCAGTTCATGGCAAATAGATGGGGAAACAAGAGAAACAGTGACAGACTTTATTTTCTTCGGCTCCAAAATCACTGCAAATGGTGACTGCACCCATGAAATTAAAAGACGCTTGTTCCTTGGAAGAAAATCTATGACCAACTTAAACAGCATATTAAAAATCAGAGACAGTACTTTGCTAACAAAAGTCTATCTAGTTAAAGCTAGGGTTTTTCCAGTAGTCATTTATAGTTGTGAGAGTTAGACCATAAAGAAAGTTGAGTGCTGAAGAATTGATGATTTTGAACTACTTTATTGGAGAAGACTCTTGAGAGTCTTCTGCAAGGAGATCAAACCAGTCAATCCCAAAAGAAATCAGTCCTGAATATTCATTGGAAGGTCTGAAGCTGAAGCTCCAATACTTTGGCCACCTAATGCAAAGCACTGACTCATTGGAAAAGACTCTGATGCTAGAAAAAATTAATGAAGGCAGGAGAAGGGGACAACAGAGGATGAGATGGTTGGATGGCATCACCGACTTGATGGACACGAGTTTGAGCGAGCTCCGGGAATTGGTGATGGACAGGACTGCCTGGTGTGCTGCAGGCCATGAAGTTGCAGAGTCGGACGCGACAGAGTGGCTGAACTGATACTGAAGTTAAAAGTGTTTAAGGAGATGGGAGTGGCAAATTTTTCCCAATAATGCTGAAAGTTCAAGACTGGTGAAGACTGAGATGTAAATTTGTTTATTTAATAACCACATAGAAATCATTAGACTCCTTAGTGAGGGCAATTTCAAGTTGTGGGTAGGAACTTGGTGTAAGTTAGCTATATGTACTTTAAAATAGTTACCAAATGATCTAGCAATCCCACTCCTGGACATATATCCAGAGAAAATCATACTTCAAAAATATACATGCATCTCAATGTTCACTGCAGCACTATTTACAATAGTCAGGACATGAAAGCAACCTAAATCCCCATCAATGGATTAATAACTTAAGAAAATATGATAAATATATATATGTGTGTGTGTATATATGTGTGTGTGTGTGTATATACATACAATGGAATACTACTCAGCCATAAAAAAGTGCAATAAGGCCACTTGTGGCAACACAGATGGATATAGAGATTATAATAATAAGTGAAGTAAGTCCAACAAAGAAAGATAAATATCATAAGAAATCATTTATATGTGGAACCTAAACAATGATACAAATGATACAAAATAGAAATTGACTCACAGACACTGAAAACAAACTTGTGGTTGGTTACCAAAGGGCAAAGGAATGGGAGAATAAATTAAGAGTTTAGGATTAAAAGAGACACACTGCTATATATAAAATAGATAAACAAGGACCTACTGTATAGCAGAGGGAACTATATTCAATATCTTATAATAACATGTAATGGGAAAGGATCTGAAAAAGAATATATATGTATATGTGTATATACGTTATACTTCTGTTAAGAACAAAAGAGATTCAGGAAGAGAAGAATTAGGGACTAAGTATGCACAATTCTCAGCATTTTTCAATAAATGGTAGTAGAAAAAAATGAAGTGGGGAAGGAGTGGAATATAGAGATGAGAGAAATAATTGTATTTCTATATACTTCTGGGAATAAAAAGCAGGAGAGAGAACAATGTGCTTACTCATAATTAACAGCATATTTCCTCTTATTATAATTAACATGATGTTATAGCACAGCAGCATGCTTCCTCAATATAATTAATGTAACTTCACAAAATAAAAAACACACCCACCTTATTTTGACTTTTAATCTGCCTTCCCTGGAGTCTGATGGAATCTAACTCCATTTATGGATCTAGAAGCAATAAAGGATCTATGACTGAGGCTTCTGACAACTGATAGCTCCTTGCAAAGGTAGCTTCTTGAGGTTATCCTTAAGTTTTTCAATGTAGGCAAACCAGCTACAAATGCCATGAGACCTCAGGGTTCACATCAGGGAATGGTCAATTTTTTATGACTGACAAAGTAAATCTCTCATCTTTTGTAGCTAAGATCTTGTAGAGGGTTAACATCAGATTCAGGGTTTGAGTCTACAAGGGTTCCAGGATATCTACTTTGAATTCACAGCTTCTCCAGGCTCTTAGATTAATGATAATGTATTGATTAAGAGAAAGTCCAAGAAAAATTCCTTAGATGGAACTCTTTGGAGAATAATTCTCTGTTAATATTGTATTTATGCTATAAACTAATAAAAGTATAAATAGGTGAAGGTGAAGTTGCTCAGTCGTGTCCGACTCTTTGCAACCCCGTGGACTGTAACCTACAAGGTTCTCCATCCATGGGATTCTCCAGGCAAGAACACTGGAGTGGATTGCCATTTCCTTCTCCAGGGTATCTTCCCGACCCAGGGATCGAACCCGGGTCTCCCGCATTGGAGGAAGACGCTTTAACCTCTGAGCCACCAGGGAAGTCAGTGATCCTCATATACTCAGATTATTTATCATGTATTTATTATTGCTAAATAGAAGCATAATAGAAGTTGCAAACTATTTAAAGTAAATAATAATGGAAATACTGTATATCAAAACTATGAGATACCATTAAGTCAGTTCCCAAAGGAAAACATAAGGCGAAATTATGTAGTCGAATAGAATAAGATTTAAAAATTAATGAAGCAAGCCTCCAGTGTAATATGTTAGAAAAATAAAAGCATAATAATCTCCAGGCGGTAAAAGGAAGTAAGTAATAAAAACATATGAAACCCTACAATTTCAGTGGCTTTTCTTTATATATATAGGTAGATACATACACATATATGTATATATACACGCATACTTATATGTATATAATCTGCACTCAGTGCTGCTGCTGCTGCTGCTAAGTCACTTCAGTCGGTCCGACTCTGTGCGACCCCATAGACGGCAGCCCACCAGGCTCCCCCGTCCCTGGGATTCTCCAGGCAAGAACACTGGAGTGGGTTGCCATTTCCTTCTCCAGCACTCAGTGCTAGCACAATATAAATAGATTATATTATCACACCCATACTGAGTCTATATCAAGAAAACCAAATTGGCTTAGCATTAGAAAATGATAGAGTAGTTTCACACATTAATAGCAAAGGGAGAAATTAAATTATTATCTCAATATATGCAGAAGTTTTGACAAAATCAACAACCATTCATTATTAAAACAAAAATAAACAAAAATAAAATCTCTCTTAACCAACCAGGAATAGACAAGAACCTTTTAATTCTGTTTAATGATATTTACTGAATACACACACACATGCATAGAGGTACAGATAATACACATATATAGGTATAAACACACATTTATGCAGTTCAGATCAATTCAGTTCAGTCACTCAGTTGTGTCTGACTCTTTGCAACACCATGAATCGCAGCACGCCAGGCCTCCCTGTCCATCACCAACTCCCGGAGTTCACTCAAACTCACGTCCATCTAGTCGGTGATGCCATCCAGCCATCTCATCCTCTGTTGTCCCCTTCTCCTCCTGCCCCCAATCCCTCCCAGCATCAGAGTCTTTTCCAATGAGTCAACTCTTCACATGAGGTGGCCAAAGTACTGGAGTTACAGCTTTAGCATCATTCCTTCCAAAGAACACCCAGGACTGATCTCCTTTAAAATGGACTGGTTGGATCTCCTTGCAGTCCAAGGGACTCTCAAGAGTCTTCTCCAACACCACAGTTCAAAAGCATCAATTCTTCGGCACTCAGCCTTCTTCACAGTCCAACTCTCACATCCATACATGACCACAGGAAAAACAATGGTCTTGACTAGACGGACCTTAGTCAGCAAAGTAATGTCTCTGCTTTTCAATATGTTATCTAGTTTGGTCAAACAAAAACAGTAAAGACTCAACAAAAAGCAAAGTGAGAGCACTTGCTCTGTTAACAAAAAAAGCTGCCTTGGGGAAAGGATAGAAAATATACCAAAGAAGCTGAATAGCAATCCTGACAATGAAATAAACATTTATGAACATTTAATTTATGACCAAACTGGCACTACAGAGTGGCAGAAAATTGGAGTATTTTTGATAGAAGAAACTAGGACTACTGGAGCCAAATGGATAAACATATAAAAATAAAAGCCAAAGAGACAATAACCTTAAATGTGCAAAGAAAACAATGAATATTTTAGAAGATAGTAGAGGAATAAAGTTCCATACCTTTGGAATGAAACATGATTTATTAAACAAGACACAAAAAGCATTAACTCTGAAAGAAATAAATTAATAAAATGGACATTATAATTAAGAATTTTTTCTATTAAAATACATCATTTACTTAGTAAAAGTTCAAGCCACAGAATGGAATAGTTGTTGGCAATATAGCCTATGAAAGACTATATTCAGAATATAAATATTCTCTACTGATCAATTAAGAAGACAATCAGGTGTTCCAGGAAATAAGGAGACACTAACCAGAACATTAAAATGCCAGTGCTTGAGCTCCACTCTCACCATCACTAGAAGTACCTCTACATAAAATCTAAGAAACAGATTTCACAGCAGTCCTGGCCCCAGTGTATATGGCATCTGTGGTTTCCATTACACTAAACCCGGATGAACTCCTTTTTTAGAAATCAATTTCCATCTCTATGATTTAGTTCATAACTCTGCTACTCCTTTGTAATGGCTTTCCTTTCTATGAAGAAACTGTTAGGAAAACCCTCTCTAAATACTTTTGCAGAAAAGATAGCTGTTTGAAAAAAGACTTCATACCTTCAGTTCATGCCAAGCACAATTTAGTATCCCTGATATTGTCAATTAAAGAAAACAAAAATATGGAAGTAACCCCTTTAAGCTATGAGATTTATTCTAAAAATCATCTGTAAGGCGAGGTTTCTTCAAAACAGTTGTGTCAATAGCCTCTTTATTTGCTCAAAATGCTTGTATCTTGTTCTCTCAATGCAGTCCATATTTATTCTATTATTTAAATTAAATTCCTGGTGTCAATAACAGAAACTACTCTGAAACAACATTGAAGTCAAGGTCAATATCACAAAAAGCAATAAAATTCATACTTTTTTAACTAAGTAAAATGAAAAAAACAGAAAGTGTGAGACTACCATACAGGTAGTCCAGTGGAAGAATCCCTTATGATATTATGTCATAACTTGAAATCACTTATCTCTATCCTAAATTTCTGATTCATATATTTCCTGAAACTCTAAATTGGTTTTGCCACAGTAACTTTCTCAGCCACAGAAGCAATTCAACAGTCTATTGAAAGTGAAGGTGAAATGAGTAACACTTGCTAATATGTACAGATCATTTGTACATCAAGTACTTTTTCATTGGGAACCATCTCTGTTGAGTATTTGTTATGCTGTCAACACTTCACAAGACAATATCAAGAATCAGAAGGCATAGGGCTTGTAAAAAATTCACACATTCTGGGAAGAGTGTAGGAAAATTCCTACATGGAAAATTTGGGGACAGTGAAGAGATCGTTTAAATGGCTTCAAAGAATCTGATGAAAAGTTATGGGAAAAGAAGCAAAAATCCTACTGTGAAGTGAAGTGAGATCAAGATTTTGGAAATGAAGAGCTATAGGCATTTTCAAAATGGAAATGTGATACGATGAAGGTCACGTTTTAGGAAGACTAACCTGATATGTGGATGCAATCTGATGGAGTGATGAGATGCCAGGAGACTGGCAGAAAGACTGGAATAACCTAACTATGGGAATGTGAGAGCAAATCAGGGCAAATACATTTGCACTGGAGTCTGCTCACAGACCAGCTGAAAAGAGAACAAGTAGAAGTTAATAGAATAGTCCCTTCATCTTCCTGTATCATTCAATCAAAGCTTAGGCTTAAATCCTTCAGTTGGTCCTGCTAAACTTTGAAAGATTTACCACCTCTTAAAAACATTCTACTAGAAAAACATTCTTTTTGAACATTAACCCAGAGCTTGAAGAGATCTCCAAAGGTTAGCTCCCTGCCTCTTGTCAGAATTGCTTTCAAGCCATGAGACAGCTGTGTACATGACAATTTAAAGATAACCTGAAATTTATACAAGGATGCCACTAGAATGAAAAGGAGACTATAATTACAGGAAAACTTAACTGTACCCCATAGACACTGAAACAAAGACCTCTGACAGTCTTCTAGGGAAAATAAAACTGAAATGTCCATTTCTCTTATGGATATATGTAAACAGCATATGTCAGCCTTTAAAGGTGAGATATCAAAAAAAAAAAATTCTCAATGCATAAAAAGTTAACCAAAGGCCTGGTTTCATGAATATTATTAGAAAACTGGCCACTAAAACATAAAAATTAGTGCTAACCAAGAAGCATTTTTTTAGCTAACTCAAAAATTCTAAAGATAAAAGTTTAATATAATTCATAATAAATCCGTCCTGGCTCATTTGCTCTTTAGCACATCCCAGCTTAGAAAATACTGTGTAACTGAAAATGAGGGCATTTTTTTTTGCTTTGTTCAAGTGCATCCCAAGTGTTTAAAATGGTGACTAGAATATAATAGTTCACAATGTATGCTTTTTGTGCTACCAAATATTCTCATTGTATATATTTAAATTGTCTTTTATAAATCCTTAAAATAGTTTTAGATTTCCACTTTAAATATTCAGAGGTGATAACAAGACACCTCCCAAGGCACACATAATATCCACAAATATTATCCACAAATATCCACAAATCCTATAGCACATTATGTAGGATGAAGAGTTTCAGAGCACTAAATTTAAAATCAAAACTTTGACTGCATTTGGGGTTGGGTGTTGGTACCTATTAGCTATAGATCTTCAATAATTCGTAACATCTCTCTGCTGCTGCTGCTGCTGCTCCTGCTGCTGCTGCTGCTGCTACTAAGTAGCTTCAGTCGTGTCCGACTCTGCGACCCCATACACGGCAGCCTACCAGGCTCCCCCATCCCTGAGATTCTCCAGGCAAGAACACTGGAGTGAGTTGTCATTTCCTTCTCCAATGCATGAAGTGAAAAGTGAAAGTGAAGTCGCTCAGTGGTGTCTGACTCTTAGCGACCCCATGGACTGCAGCCTACCAGGCTCCTCCGTCCATGGGATTTTCCAGGCAAGAATACTGGAGTGGGGTGCCATTGCAAATCTTCAATATTCATATCTATACTATGACACACACAAAAAATTCTTATTAGGTTGGGAATCATTCTTGCTATTGGATTAAGATAGTACAGATTAAAGAAAGTAAAAATGTCTAGAATGATGCATTTGTAATAGATTAGAGTTGGAGAAATCAGTACAAATTTATGTTAGCTTAATAAAGATAAAGCTGGTTATATTTATAGACATGTGGGTTTATAGAAGTTCCTATACAAACATAAATTTCTTTGCTCTTCCCACTGAGATGATCAAGAATCAATGACATCCAGTAGGAATAAGTACATTTACCACTCAGATCGTAATTTCTAATGCTATTCTCCAATAAAGGGAACCGAGCACCTTGGAGAAATAACCAATTATAGGACTAGGGCAAGAAATGTATAATATGAACCTAGATGATCTTGTAGTTGCCAGAAAGTACTAAAAATAACCCCAAACAATGGATGGATGTAACAGGACATAGGAGCAAATTGAAAGAGTTTCCAATGTGCAAAGCTGGGATTATTTCACAATAAAACATAGTAATATTGAATTATTATTCTAATATTACCCTCATGTAGTTTACTGGTAAAAATAAAATATTTGTAAACAAATAATTTAAAGAGAATAGACCAATTTCCCATGTGAAAAATCACAAATAATTTATGTAGATACTCTACCGTTAAGCAGTGAAGTATTAACTGTGGGCTGTGCATAATGACATTCTTCCTGAAAGTACAATGTGAAAAGGGAAGAAAAAAATAACTTAATAGTGGAGAAACCTGGCAAATATCGGGGTGACCAAAGGCAACATCAGTAATGATGTCATGCTGTAGAATGTACTGTGATATGATGTGATAAAAATATCACTTTACTTTTGTGATCTTTCACTCCAAAATTACAATTCCAGTCTAGTCATGAGAGAAAAAAAAAAAAAATTCAGGCCATCAAGAAAATTCCAGTTGAGAGGGTTTCTATGGAATATCTAACCAGTACTCCCCAAAGCTGTCAAGATCATTGAAATAAGAAATGTCTGAAAAACTGATTTTAAGAGGAGATAATTACAGGCTTTCCCAATGGGTCAATGGGTAAAGAATCTACCTGCAATGCAGAAGATACAAGTTCAGTGCCTGAGTTGGGAAGAGTCCCTGGAGGAGGAAATGGCAACCCACTCCAGTATTCTTGCCTGAAAAATTCCATGGACAGAGGAGCCTGAGGTGTTACAGTCCAAAAGATCACAGGGTTAGACATGACTGAGTGACTAAAGCACACAAGGGGATATTTCAGCTAAATGCAATAGGATATCCTGAATGTAAACCTAGAGAACAAAACTGACATTAAGTAAAAACAAAGGAAATCTAAATAAAAAGGAATAATGTATCAGTAATGTTTCATCATAATAATAAATTAATAATACTAATATAAAGTGATTCTGCAGGTTTTCTGTAAATCTAAAACTCTTCTCTAATAAAAAGTTTATTTAAGAAATACCTACCAAGTAAAATCATCATGATTGTTATAAATTCAAATAAGGTCAATATGGTAAATATATAAGGTTAAATGCAAATTGGCATTACTTTTTAATTGCCATACAGGAAGATAGTATAGGAGATACTTTAAGAAAAATGGAATTAAACTGCTAAATTGCACTATATCAATAAATTCTCTCCCTCTTAGACTCATATAAAGATACTTGGTGGTCACATTACAGGTAGGGTCAACTCCTGATTCTTTTTAATCTATACTTTGCTTGAAATAGACTCACATATGTTACAATAACAAATGTTTTTCAAATCTCAGAGACTTCAGTTGGTAATAGCTGCTTTCTTTCCATTGGAAATAGCACTCATTTTCATTAGTTTATTCCACATCATCCTTATTCAGAAATATTAGCTGATAGATTCTCCACCAACTGGCATCTCCCATTTTTATAATCTAGCACAGTGATAATGAAGCAACAGTTAGAACTGGACATGGGACAGACTGGTTCCAAATAGGAAAAGGAGTACGTCAAGGCTGTATATTGTCACCCTGCTTGTTTAACTTATACGCAGAGTACATCATGAGAAACACTGGGCTGGAAGAAGCACAAGCTGGAATCAAGATTGCTGGGAGAAATATCAATAACCTCAGATGGCTGGATGGCATCACCAACTCGATGGATGTGAGTTTGAGTGAACTCCGGGAGTTGGTGATGGACAGGGAGGCCTGGCGTGCTGTGATTCATGGGGTCACAAAGACTCAGACACGACTGAGCAACTGAACTGAATTGAACTGACCGTGATAATGGGAAACAACATAATGAATCTAAAAGTGCATATGTCATAGTGAGGCATTAGCTCAGCTCCATTTCATTGGCCAAAGTAAACCATCTGACCACATCTTCAAGGAGGTGCAAAAAGACCTCCTAACACAGAACTGTAAGGAGTAAAGTCATAAATATCAGTAAACAGAAAGAAAGGCTATAATATTCTTTGATAAAAATCTATCATGTTATTTATTCATCCACTCATTCAGCCAATAATAAAGAACCAACTACACTTGTGAAGTGAAGTGAAGTCACTCAGTCGTGTCCGACTCTTTGCGACCCCATGGACTGTAGCCTATCAGGCTACTCCGTCCATGGGATTTTCCAGGCAAGAGTGCTGGAGTGGATTGCCATTTCCTTCTCCAGGGGATCTTCCCAACCCAGGAATCGAACCAGAAATTCACTCTCTCACATCTTTATAAGTTTTAGACTTCTCTCACTGAACAAGTGATATTCAAAACCCAGATTTTCATGATTCAAGCTTAAACTCAACACAGAGACTTTTCAGATTTTCTAATCTTTAGGTTACCTACCAGAATAGCTCTGGGTAAAAAGAACACACTCTTTTTTATTAATACATCATCTTTCAGTAACCAGGTTTCATTCTGGTTTCTTTCTTAAGTATAAAAGAAAGTGGAAAGAGGAGGGAAATTGCAGTAGCAAGCAGCCCACAAGATTCAATTTTCAAGGAAATTTTAAGATAAAAAGCATAGTGTGTGCATGTGTGCCAGTGGCTCAGTCATGTCCAACTCTGTGACTTCATGGACTGTAGCCCACCAGGATCCTCTGCCCATGGGTTTGTCCAGGCAAGAACACTAGAGCGAGTTGCCATTTCCTCCTCCAGGGGATCTTTCTTACCCCAGGATTGAACCCACGCCTCCTGCAACTCCTGCACTGGCAGGCAGATTCTTAGACTTCGGTTCAAATCCCAGTGCTTTCACTTTTCTTCCTTTCTTTCTTCTTTGGACACGTGCATGCACATACACACACGCATGAGTAAACAAGCCTGAGTAAATTAGATATGCTTGCCACTGGGCCACTTGCAAAGACAAACAGAAAATGAAGATAAAATGTCATCTCTGCCCATCAATAAGTCTCATAGTATATTGGCTTATCTCTGATTTGTGTCTGTTGATGTGCTTTTGATAAATAATTTGGAGAAAAGTGGTACATATGTGTCCCTAAGTGGAAAGCTATCTCATTTTCCTCTATAATTTCTCCTCTGGTCTGCAAATCATCAATTTTCTCAAACTACATAAATCTGTTTAAGAAATAATTATCACTTCTATGGATGGTATGATATGATAGTTTCCAGGAGCTTTCCTGAGAATATTGGCATTGCCCACTGTATCACCTAAAGCTACATTATCACAGATTAATTTCACTGATAGAAAAGGGGACACTTTAAGAGCCTAGGATAAAAGTGTGAAATCTTAGGAAGAAGAGTCCCTTAGACTTACATTAATTAGAACTAAGGAAAGTACCTCCAGACAGTGCAGAGAGACTGTGACCTAGGACTAACAGGTAAAGTAAAGTGACCTAGAAGACACAAAATTGGAGAAGCAGGAACTGGAAAAGGTCACATGTGTATGAAAGAAAAGTCCAGCTGAATCTATTACTTTGCCTAAGGCTAAACTTGAACAAAAGAAACAGTGATAAAACATTAGGATAAAAGTTGCCTGCTGTTCTAGCATTCTGTTAATTGACAGGCCAATCTTTTCAGCTTAATATTTTAAAACAGTTTAATAAATCCTAAACATGCAGAATTAATAAATACATTAACCAGGAAGAGAAGGTCCTGAGGAGAGTAAAATTCCTTGAAGTCATTTTCATACCATTATTTTTAAAATGCTCTAGGGTTTAATATGAGATTAGCATCAAAATCAAGACAAGCAATTATAATTTTTTAAAACATTCTTCAGATATGCTTTCTTTGGTAGATTCCTTTGGCCTCCCACTGCCATTCTGTTTGGAGCTAGTGTTTGAAATCAGGGCTCCACTCTGCAGGCCATCTAGCAAGGGGAAATTAGCAAGCACATAGCTGGTGACAGGCTAGAAGAATCTATTCAGTCTTAACAAGGGAAACATCATGATTCCACTGACCAGATAAATTGGGCAGTGAGGAGATTGAAGCTACATGAAAATATTTATTATTAAAACACATTTCAGGAGCTTTCTGTTCTTCAGGGGATTAATGATGAATGGAAGCACTTGTGATTAAAATATGAAGCCTGCTCCCTTTGTAAACAAAGCTGGTATGATGAAACTTACCAGGGAGTGTCTTGCTTCCATAAGTGTAAGATGTTTATCATTAATTTGCCCTGGAATGACCATCTGTTTTTCTTACAGGGAGCCAGATCATTCATGAAAGCCAATGGTCATGTTCTTAGGACACTTGAAAGCTAACCAAGCACTTTTGTTGGCTCAGGACAGTCCCAGTTAATTCTGCTGCCCTGATACCTTTATTAACAGCACCAGTTTTACCCTCAAAACATGTATTATATGGTCACTCAACTAATAGGAAGCTTCTGTGACTGATTTGAGCTCAATATAAATTTATATCAGCTTCACACCAGTAATGATCAATGAAGAATTTCATTGATTATGTCATTTGATTAGAAGGCTAAACTCATGAGGTCAAAATCATACACCTTAGCCATTTAAAAACAAGGAAAAGTAATCTATTCCAAGATCAAATAATTTTCTTTTTTTAAATATAAATTTATTTATTTTAATTGGAGGTTAATTATTTTACAATATTGTATTGGTTTTGCCATACATCAACATGAATCTGCCACAGGTATACATGTGTTCCCCATCCTGAAACCCCCTCCCTCCTCTCTCCCCATAGGCTAACTTTCAAATACATTTAGAGATGTTGAAAGAGAATATATGTTGTGCATGTTGTTTCAGCTGTTTAGTTGCTAAGTCATGTTCAACTCTTCATGACCTCATGGACTGTAGCCCACCAGGCCCCTCTGTTCATGGGATTTCCCAGGCAAGAGTTCAGTAATGAGTTGTCATTTCCTTCTTCAGGGAATCTTCCTGACCCAGGGATTGAATCCTCCATTCTTGCATTGTAGGCCAATTCTTTACCATTTGAGCCATCAGGAAAGCCCCATATTTGTGAATACAAACACTTTATCAGAAGACTTACCAGCTATGTGAATTGGGGCACGTTACTTTACCTCAGTGAGTCTCCATTTTCTCATATGTAGAACTGAGGTAAGAAAAAGGTAGGTTATAATTTAAGTAAGAATCCAAGTCTTCCTATGGAAAGCCAGTTAATAAAGATCACTGAATTTAGAATAAGAAGACATCAAATAATGATGCCATAACATACCAGTTGTGGGACCTTAAGTAATTCATTTTAACCACTCTGTGCCTGAGTTTACTTATGTGCAAACACTGGTGTTAAAACTATAAAGGTCTTTTTTGTTACAAGAATAGAAAATATATACATGATGAAGGGATTGGGAAATTGTATAACTGTATCAGGTGTTATCTCAAAGGTGGAGAGATAACTAAAGCTTTGAGATGAGGATAATTCTATTCAAGTGGATGTTTGCAAAGAAACATATGCCTTTTAGAGGGAAAAATGGCCTTTACTCTGGACAGAGTTTTCCTTGGTTCTTAGAAGCATTGAATTGTTGGACTTCCTTATTCATGAAGATGTGAGATGAATACTTTCTTACAGTTGGCAGAAAAATGTGTAAACTTGTAGAGCCATGCAATATTGGTGTTAGCGGAAGTGTTGATTTAGTTGCTAAATCATGTCCAACTCTTGTGACCCCATGAACTGTAGCCCACAAGACTCCTCTGTCCATGGATCTCCCAGGCAAGAATACTGGAGTGGGTTGCCGTTTTCTTCTTCAGGGAATCTTCCCAACCCAGGGATTAAATCTGGGTCTCCTGCATTGCAGATGAATTCTGTACTGACTGAGACACCAGGGAAACCCCTCCAATATTTGTGCTCATGGGTAAATGTACACTTTGGTAAAGTAACTTAGGTATATTATCAGGATAATACTTCAGCATAGCTAGGGAAATACTTGGTTTGTTTTTGTTTTTGTTTTTGTTTTTTCAGAATGTGGACTTGTTTTCTTATGCCTGAAAATTATTATTTGTTTCTGGGATATGCATATGAATTTATGACCAGACTTTTGCACATTAGCAATCAAGAGCCAAAACTAGACTATAGAAGCAGGAAATGTATAAATCCCAAAATTATCTACTCATGCAGGAGAAGAAAAATAATGATAATAATGACAATAATAATATCAAAAAACACAGTGCTTACTATACAATAGCATTTGCCAAAATATCAGTTCTTGCAATAACTTTGTGGAATAGGTGTTATTATTATCCCCAGTTTACAGATGAGAAAACTGAGATGTTAAGTAAGGTCTCCATTATTAAGTACCTAGGACATAAATCATACAGTTGGGATGCAAACCTAAGTGATTTGACCTCACAGTCCTTTAACCTTATCCAATAACCATGGAGATGAGCTTTAGTGTTGTAATATTTAAACTCTAATGTTTTATACTTAGTGTTATTTAAAATAATAAGTTCAAGGTTGATAGAAAGGTTATCAGGCTACTGTTTCTAGCGCTTGTGAAACCAGATTCCATACTTGTGAGGGGAAATACTTGCTTCTAATGGTTCCCATTTTGTTTTGTTTGCATTTCTTTTTCTTGAGGATGGTCTTGATCCCTGTCTCCGTACAATCTCATGAAACTGCATCCATAGTTCATCAGGCACTTTGTTTATCAGATCTAGTCCCTTAAATCTATTTCTCACTTCCACTGTATAATCATAAGGGATTTGATTTAGGTCATACCTGAATGGTCTAGTGGTTTTCCCCACTTTCAAGGAGAGATAAGAAAGCCTTCCTCAGAAATCAATGCAAAGGAATAGAGGAAAACAATAGAATAAGAAAGACTAGAGATCTCTTGAAGAAAATTAGAGATACCAAGGGAACATTTCATGCAAAGATGGGCTTAATAAAGGACAGAAATGGTATGGACTTAACAGGAGCAGAAGATACTAAGAAGAGGTGGCAAGAATACACAGAAGAACTATACAAAAAAAAGATCTTCATGACCCAGATAATCATGATGGTGTGGTCACTCACCTAGGGCCAGACATCCTGGAATGTGAAGTCAAGTGGGCCTTAGGAAGCATCACTACGAACAAAGCTAGAGGAGGTGATTACATTCCAGTTGAGCTATTTCAGATCCTGAAAGATGATGCTGTGAAAGTGCTGCACTCAATATGCCAGCAAATTTGGAAACCTCAGCAGTGGCCAGAGGACTGGAAAAGGTCGGTTTTCATTTCAATCCCAAAGAAAGGCAATGCCAAAGAATGCTCAAACTACCACAAAATTGCACTCATCTCACATACTAGTCAAGTAATGCTCAAAATTCTCCAAGCTAGGCTTCAGCAATACGTCAACCATGAACTTCTGATATTCAAGCTAGTTTTAGAGAAGGCAGAGAAACCAGAGATCAATTTGCCAACATCTGCTGGATCATCGAAAAAGCAAGAGAGTTCCAGAAAAACATCTATTTCTGTTTTGTTGACTATGCCAAAGCTTTTGACTGTGTGGATCACAATAAACTGTGGAAAATTCTGAAAGAGATGGGAATACCAGACCACCTGACCTGCCTCTTGAGAAACCTGTATGCAGGTCAGGAATCAACAGTTAGGATTGGACATGGAACAACAGACTGGTTCCAAATAGAAAAGGAGAACGTCAAGGCTGTATATTGTCACCCTCCTTATTTAACTTATATGCAGAGTACATTATGAGCATAGCTGGGCTGAAAGAAGCACAAGCTGGAATCAAGATTGCTGGGAGAAATATCAATAACCTCAGATATGCAGACGATACCACCATTATGGCAGAAAGTGAAGAACTAAAGAGTGTCTTGATGAAAGTGAAAGAGAAGAGTGAAAAAGTTGGCTTAAAGCTCAACATTCAGAAAACTAAGATCATGGCATCCAGTCCCATCACTTAATGGCAAATAGATGGGGAAACAGTGGAAACAGTAGCTGACTATTTTTTGGGCTCCAAAATCACTGCAGATGATGACTGCAGCTATGACATTAAAAGATTCTTACTCCTTGGAAGGACAGTTATGACCAACCTAGAGAGCATATTAAAAAGCAGAGACATTGCTTTGTCAACAAAGGTCCATCTAGTCAAGGCTATGGTTTTTCCAGTAGTCATGTATGGATGTGGCCGGGAGGGTGGTGGGAGAGGGGTTCAGTCTGGGGAACACACATACCTCTGTGGCAGATTCATGTTGATGTGTGGCAGAACCAATACAATTTTGTAAAGTTAAAAAATAAATAAATAAATAAATAAATAAAGCAGTAAAGTAAAACAAAACTGAGCATTGAAGAAATGATGCTTTTGAACTGTGGTGTTGGAGAAGACTCTTTGAGAGTCCCTTGGACTGCAAGGAGATCCAACCAGTCCATCCTAAAGGAGATCAGTCCTGGGTGTTCGCTGGAAGGATTGATGCTGAAGCTGAAACTCATATACTTTGGCCACCTGATGTAAAGAGCTGACTCATTTGAAAAGACCCTGATGCTGGGAAAGATTGAGGGCATGAGGAGAAGGGGACGACAGAGGGTGAGATGGCTGGATGGCATCACTGACTCAATGGACACGAGTTTGAGTGAACTCCAGAAGATGGACAGGGAGGCCTGGCGTGCTGCAGTCCATGAGGTCTCAAAGAGTCGGATATGACGGAGTGATGAACTGAACTGAATGGTTCCCACCCTCTTTGTTCCAAAAAACAATGAATTCTGGATTCATGAAAGAGCTATATCTTAGACTGGGGGGAAGAAAGATGCCCTCTCTTCTTCTGTCTAAATAGGTCTGGAGACTGGGGAGTGGAGTTGCTGAAACATTCATAGTATTGACTTGCTTTCTTCCATGTAAGGACATTTTAGAAACTAAATAAGAAGCCAACCCAATGCAGTAATTCAAGGTCAGGTTTGAGCTTATGAGTTATGTATTCATGATAACAATGATAAATAAGGCTTTGGGCTACTTTTCTATCATTTCTAACCACAAGTAAGTCTTTTCACAAGGCAAAATGTGGTCTTATTAGTTTTTTGGGAAAGCAGGAGCATGGGTATTCCCTATAGCCATAGTGCTAGAGGGAGGGGCTGACCTATAGAGGGCAGGTGACCTACATAGGTCAGGTGACCTCATAGGTCCTCTGTGAGCAGAGGTGACCTCCAGAGGACAATGCTGTCCAAATGAAAAGCAATTTCTCTAGAGTCAGGGATGGCTATAGCAGAGGCAGCCATGTAGGGGCAACACAAGTTTTTGAGCAGAACAAACATCCTTTGAGATTTGATTAGAATTACCTTTAGGCCGAATCTGAAAAACTCAGCAATTGCTTGGGGCACATTTGGTAGAGACAAACTGGAGAGTCTAGTGATACTTGAGTTAGATAAGGAAAAGCAAAGAAGTAAAATAGCTTAAGAAAATGTTTCAGAGCCTTAGAGCCACTGGATTCATTTTTTCTTAAGACCTAAGACTCAGCAAGAGAAGATGAATATAAGATACAATCTGTGTGATAATGACCCACTCTTCTGTATATACTTTACACTCATAACTCCACCCTCACCCTCTGCAAGAAATCTGTTTAGATAAGCTTATCAATAACCAATGGGCTTTCCTGGTGGCTCAGATGGTAAAGAATCTGCCTGCGGTGTAGGAGACCCTTGGTCTGGAAGATCCCTTGGAAAAGGAAATGGCAGCCCACTCCATTATTCTTGCCTGGAGAATTCCATGGACAGAGGAGCCTTGGGTGGGGGGGGGGGGGGCAGTCCATTGGTCACAAAGAGGAG
>SJXQ01001668.1:241686-254240 GCA_006408695.1 Aepyceros melampus | reverse complement strand
GGGGGGGGGGGGCTGCAGTCCATTGGTCACAAAGAGGAGGACATGACTGAGTGACACATACACACATATACACATCAGTATACAATATAGTTAGTTATTGTATACTATATATACACTCTACCCTCTTTTTGCTGATTCAGTCATTTTACCTATCAGATGAGATAACTGTTTAAAGAACACATGCTTGAAAAACATTCTCTCTTCCTTACTCTTTTCTTCTGTGCCACTCCAGTGCCAAAGCAAAGGATCAGAAAACATCAGGCTTAACCATTCTCTTCTGCCTCTTCTAAATGTTAAAAAAAAAAAAAGAGTACCAGTGTTGAAGAGCTTGAAGATTGCCCAAGAATATTCTCTTTGCTCACTTCTTAACATTATGAAACTCATTCACCCTGTTCACAGTTGCAACCCCAGTGTCAGAGACAATTCACTAAATAAATGCATCTAAAGAATAAATGAATGCATGACAATGAGTACAACTTCTGCTTCATTATTCCATGCCACTAGAGTGGTAATCCAAACCTCAGCACCATCTCTGAGAAAGTCCATTCAGGCCAGTATCTGCTTGGTATCTTTCCATCTCTCATTCATAGTCTGGGTTCCACCAGATATTTGTGTCTTGACAGGAGAAGGAAGTGAAGGTAGGAAACCCAAAGGCTAAGCTACTTTGTAATAACACCAGCTGTTTGTCTGTTTAGCTGTCCTCCTTCCAAAGCTTACTTCTGCATACTTTTTTTAGTTCAGTATTCTCCAGCAATTACACATGGTTCTGATGCAATTGTCAATCTTAGAAACATGTCATTTTAAACACAGGGTTGGACACATCACCCAAACTGAGTCAATTAGATTTATTTTTCCTGGAAAATGGACTTTTTCAATTTAGATGTAAAGAGGCAGAACACAGTTCAAACTAACATATCTAATATTAGCCTCCAAAAGGAGTAATTCAAAAGGTCCTGCTAGTGTAATCCCAGGAGTTACCCCAATTTTTCATCTTCCCAAGATGTGACATTCATCTCTTCCTTAGTTGTTAAAGCTATGCCAATAGGTCCCCTTCAGCTCCTCCTTAGGTTAAGGAGACATGTTCTGTTGCATGCAACCAAATAACCCTAATTATTTGTCAACTATTTTCACCAAACTGTGAGAGAGCTCCACTATGTGAATTATGGACATAAATTAGCTTAACAATTATAAAACATCTTACTTACTACTGTTATTATCTGACTCATTCAGATGAATCCAATATATAGAATAGTACCTGGTATGTAGGGAAAATTAAATAAATATGTTATATGAGTTAAACTGGAAACAAGATTGCTGGGAGAAATATCAATAACCTCAGATATGCAGATGACACCACTCTGATGGCAGAAAGTTAAGAACTAAAGAGCTTCTTGATGAAAGTGAAAGAGGAGAGTGAAAAAGTTGGCTTAAAACTCAACATTCAGAAAACTAAGATCTTGCCAATCTGGTCCCATCACTTCATGGCAAATAGATGGGGAAACAGGGGAAACAGTGGCTGACTTTATTTTTCTGGGCTCCAAAATCACTGCAGATGGTGATTGCAGCCATGAAATTAAAAGATGCTTACTTCTTGGAAGAAAAGTTACGACCAACCTAGATAGTATATTCAAAAGCAGAGACATTACTTTGCTAACAAAGGTCTGTCTAGTCAAAGCTATAGTTATTCCAGTAGTCACATATGGATGTGAGATTTGGTCTATAACAAAGAAAGATGAGCCCTGAAGAATTAAAGCTTTTGAAATGAGGTTTTAGAGAAGACTCTTGAGAGTCCCTTGGACTCCAAGGAGATCAAATCACTCAATCCTCAAGGAACTCAATCCTGAATACTCATTGGAAGGACTGATGCTGAAGCTGAAACTCTAATACTATGGCCTCATGATGTGAAGAACTGACTCATTTGGGAAAGACTCTGATGCTGGGAAAGACTGAAAGCAGGAAGAGAAGGAGATGACAGAGGATGAGATGATTGGATGGCATCACTGACTCAATGGACATGAGTTTGGGTAGCTCCAGGACTTAGTGATGATGGACAGGGAAGCCTGGCATGCTGCAGTGCATGGGGTCACAAAGGCGGACATGATTGAGCAGCTGAACTGAACTGATGAGTTAATGAACAAATAAATTGTTTTCTTATAAGTGTATAGCTCTGAGAAATCCCTTGGGGAAGTTACTGTGGCTTGGAAAAGAGAATTCCCAAGACTTCCAGCCAAGAACCATTTAAATACACTTTCAAATTCTGATATTCCTTCCAAAAATTCCTTCTTTCTATAAGGAAGTTTCTGTGCCTCACCACTATTTAGCTGGTTAGGCTCTTCCATGTCCCTCAGGGTGCCTCTCGTCTCAGTGCTAATCACACTCACTCACACCACACCAACCTCACAAAGAACAGTTCACGGCGCTTTCATCAGAAGGGGTAACAGGTATAGCTGGCACTTTGAGTTCTATGAAGTTCTTAATAATATATTAATTATATTAGTAACACAATCATATTAATAATATAATACATAAATAATAATATGTAACATTACATTATAATAATAAACAAGATTCAATAATGCAATGAATAAAATAATATATAAAATGAATTAATAATATGACAACATATTAATAATATATATTATTAAGAATATTAGTAGTCCTGGATAGTTTTAGAAATATATTAAACACATGTAAAAATCATGTCTCATGTGCCTCTGCACATGTTTCTGTCAATCTGTTGGTCTATAATCCTCCCTACTTCCAACCCACAACCAAAGTACTTGGCTAATTTCTATGCATACTTCATTTCTGAGCCTGGAGGATTTATATCCTTAGGTGGACTCAGGTTCCGCTCCCTGTGAAGTGAGTCTCTGGTAAATAGCATATTGATGCTTATTTTTGTATCCTATTAGCCACCCTATTCCATTTGTTGTTGGGAGCCACATTAGGCATTACTGACAAAATGGAGGCATGGCCCTAAACCCCCTCCCTTTGTTCCGTAAGCCCGGACCTGGAATGAAGGAGTTAGGCTTTGTCATTCTGACTTGTTTTTTCCTTTCCTTGGCTAGTTGACTGAAGAGAATATTAAGGTGCTTATTGTTTTTGAGAGGAGCATGAGAAGGCAGAAAGCCTTCTGCAGTTGTGCTCAAAGAATAATTCATAAAGTTAATCAATGACATTTGTTCAAGGACTTTTACAAAAGAGTGTTCCAGGGTGAGCACAGAGGCTACAGCTTGAGACCATGGGAGGGATTGCTATCTGAAGCCTATTTGTGAGGAAATGTTTATGGCAGAGGAGTTTGATGAATTTAGGGCTTCGGTTCGGTTCAGTTCAGTCGCTCAGTCGTGTCCGACTCTTTGTGACCCTATGAATCGCAGCACGCCAGGCTTCCCTGTCCATCACCATCCCCCGGAGTTCACTCAAACTCATGTCCATCGAGTCAGTGATGCCATCCAGCCATCTCATCCTCTGTTGTTCCCCATCTCCTCCTGCCCTTAATCCCTCCCAGCATCAGAGTCTTTTCCAATGAGTCAACTCTTTGCATGAGGTGGCCAAAGTGCTGGAGTTTCAGCTTTAGCATCATTCTTTCCAAAGAAATCCCAGGGCTGATCTCCTTCAGAATGGAGTGGTTGGATCTCCTTAGGAATAATTAAAATAGTTAGAAGATAAAGATTTAAGGGATTCTGTAATGCTAGCATATTCTTCTATAGCTTATAGAGATTAGGGACTTTAGAGATATTTATAGCTAGAAGCACTTTCTTAGAACTAGGGAGCTTAGGATACTAAGGGCAAACAGGACTTAGAAAGATAAGAAATAAACTGAGGAATGTGGTATGCAGTCCAGACATTAGCATGAGTTACAGTGTATTCACAAGGACACATGAAAAAAAAAGTAGATAAGAGAATCGCTGAGGAAGGAACTCCTTTTGAGGGGCAACAATGATTTTTGGAGAAAAATAAATCTGGGTCAATGGGAACTAAAAATATCAAACCTCTGACCTAATGCTTTTGTAAAAGTATAACAGAGAATCATAAGCTTGAAATAAATAGGCAGTCCAAGAAAACTGAGAGATTGCCTGTTTCTCGCCACATCATTCACCCCTTCAGGTTGAATCCTTGGCTGCTGGAGCTAGACTCCAGCAATTTGTTAGAAGATGACATTTAAAGTAGTTTCTGGTAGGGACTTCTCTTGTAGTCCAGTTAAGAATCCAGCTTCCAGCAACCTAGATGTCCATTGACAGATGAATGGATAAAGAAGTTGTGATACATATATACAATGGAATATTACTCAGCTATAAGAAGGAAAAAAACTGAGTCAGTTCTAGTGAGGTGGATGAAACTAAAGCCTGCTATAAAGAGCAAAGTAAGTCAGAAAAAGAAATACTGTATATTAACACATGTATATGGAATCTAGAAAAATGGTACTGATGAACCTATGTGTAGGGCAGCAGGAGAGACACAGACATAAAGAACAGACCTGTGGACACAGCGGGGGGAGGAGAGGGAGGAACAAATTGAGAGACAAGCATGGAAACATATATGTTATCATATGCAAAACAGATAGTGAGAAGTGGCTGTATAACTCAGGGAGCTCAACTTGGTGCTCTGTGACAACCTAGAGGGGTAGGATGAGGGGGCAAGGTAGGAGGGAGGTTTCAGAGGGAAGGGACATATGTGTACCTATAGCTGATTCCTATTGATGCAGAGCAGAAACCAATACAGCACTGTAAAGTGATTATCTTCCAATTAAATTAAAAAAAAAAAAAAAAGGATTCACCTTCCAATGCAGAGGATGTGATCCCTGATGAGGGAACTAACATCTCTCATGCCGAGGGGCAACTAAACCCGTGTGCTCCACACTAAGCCTGCATGCTCAGAGCTCAGGCTCCACAACTAGAGAAAGCCCACACACAAGCAGCAAAAAGCCCACTCGCACACGAAGACCCAGTGCAGCCAAAAAGAAGTTAAAGAGTAGTTGCTGATCAGTGTTTCTTTTTGCCATTCTATAACTCGTTTTTCAATTGTTCTCATAGGTTTTGCTTGTTCTTTTCTCTCTCCTTAGTTTGTTCCATTGTAGTTTAATCATTTTCTTTAGTGGGATGCCTATTTTCTCTCTCTCTTGGTTTTGTGTATCCATTGTAGGTTTTTTGTTGTTTTTTTTTTTTTTTTTTACCAAGGGATTTCATATATGTTGACATAACCGTATCTATTTATTTTAATGTGAACATGAAGTCACTCAGGCGTGTCTGACTCTTTTCGACCCCTTAGACTGTAGCCTACCAGGCTCCTTAGTCCATGGAATTTTCCAGGCAAGAGTACTGGAGTGGGTTGCCATTTCATTCTCCAGGGGATCTTCCTAACCCAGGGATCAAACCCAGGTCTCCTGCATTGCAGGCAGACGCTTTACCATCTGAGCCACCAGGGAAGCCCCATTTATTTTAAGTAGTTATTTAAGTTCAACCACAACCTAAAAGATCTACACATTTTACTCCATTCCCACCATAATCTGTTTTTGATGTCATATTTTACATCTTTGTGTTTATCCCTTTACCAATTATTGTAATCACATTGATTTTACTTTTATCTTTTGATCTTCATACTAACTTATTTAAGTGTTTGATTCCCTTCCTTGATGATGTATTTGCCTTTACTAGTGGCATTTTTCTTTCATATAGATACTTCTCGTTACAGACTTTTCTTTTCCACCTAGAAAAGACTTTTTAACATTTCTCTTAGGATCAGTTTAGTATTGGCGAGCTCATTTAGTTTTTGCTCATCTGAGAATTTCTTTGTTTCTCCTTCAATTTTAAATGATCATCTTGCTGGATAGAGTATCAAAGCTTGCATATTTTTTCCTTTCAGCACCTTATCATTACTTTCCCTTCTAGCCTGAAAAGTCTCTGCAGAAAGATCAACTAATAACCTTAGGCAATGATTCCCTTGCATATGACTATTTTTCTCTTGCTACCTTTAGAATTCTCTCTTTATGCTTAATTTTGCTATTTTAATTATTATATGTCCTGGTGTACATCTATTTTGGTTAATCTTGTTTTGGACCATTTGTGCTTCCTGTACCTGGATATATGTTTTCTTCTTCAGGCTTGGGATGTCTTCAGCCATAATTTTATTAAAATATTTTTGGCTGTTTCTACTCTCTCTTCTCCTTCTGGGACCCCTATAACGGTAATACTGATATACTTGATGCTACCCAAAGATCCTTCAAATTGCTTTCTGTTCGTTTGTTTTTCCTTTGGTGCTCTGATTTGCATTATTTGCAAAATAATGATTTGCATTATTCTATCTTGCGGATCACTTAAGAGTTCTGTATCACCGAGTCTGCTGTTCATTCCTTATAGTGTACTTTTCATTTCAGTTATTGTATTCTGCAGCTCTTTTTTTTATTTTCTAACTCCTTGTTAAAATTTTTGCTGTGTTCTTTTGTTCTTTTCCCTAGTTCTCTTAGCATTCTTACTGCTAATTCTTTGAATTCTTTTCTAGTAAATTTTTAAATTTTCTTTTTCTTTTGTTGTTTTATCAGGAGTTTTCCCTTGTTTTCTTTCAATTGATAAAAATTCATCTGTTTGCTCATTTTGCTTATCTTTCTCTGTCTCTAAGAAAGTAGGTTGAAAGTTTCTATGGAAATCTTGAAGGGCTTTTAACGGAAGCGTCCCTATGTAATCTGTGTGTGCCCAGTGGCTTTGGTGGGAAAGCTGATTTATATGTAAACACAAGTCCCATTTTCCCTCAGGTATTCTAGCAGCTATTACTTTAGTAGGAGGTGAGGCTGGAAATGCGGGTCCAGGGCTAGAGACGTGTGAGGCAAAGCTTCTTCTCTGCTCGGTAGGCATCTCTGCCTTATCATGCAGGGGCACGGTGGGTACCCAAGTTGCTGCAGCAGAAGCCTTGGGGGTCAGGTCTGAGGTGGCTCAGTTCTCTTTAAAGAGTACTCTTCCCTCTCCACCACTGGCACCCTCACCACAGGGGCGAGCAGTGCTGCAGCGAAAGGGGATGGACGGTGTGGGCATTTACTGAGGGGGAGTGTGGTCTGACCGCTGCCAAAGATCGGGTCTGCCTCTGATGCCCCACCTGTGAACACCCGTAATGGCTGCCTCCTCCTTAACAGAAGCTGTGCAGGATTTTATTTGCTGTGGCCTTCCGGGCGGAGCTTTGGCTTCAATAACGGCTGCCCACACCCCAGTGTGGGGTTGTGGCGTGAGGCAGGGTGCTGCGGTGCTCGCTCAGCTCAGGCTTGGTCCGTGCCTGGGTGACCACAGGAAACCAGGCTGCTTTCTCCTTCCTGCTGCAGGAGCAAGTGTTCCCGACCTCCCCACAGCCCCCATTAGTCCCGGCGGTCCTCCAGCCAGGAGAAGGGCGTGTCTTCCCTTTGCTGGACCCCAGGCCTGGAGCATCCGAGGATCTCTGCTTCTGTAATCGCCCTTTTCCTCTAAGTCCCCTCGCTGGGGCACAGACTCTGATCATCTCTTCTTTTCCCTTCCTTCCTGCTTCCCTGTGTATTTTTCTTACAGTCTTGTTTGTATAGCAGTCTTTCTGTCCGTCTCCAGTTACTTTTCAGTAAGAACTGTTCCACATTTAGGTGTATTTTTGATATGTTCATGGGTAGGAAGTGAGTTCTGCATCTCCTAAACCACCATTTGATTCAAATTGTTTTGTGTTTTAAGAAATGTGACAATTTTAATAATGTAAAATTTCAAAAATGTTGGCATACATTTATTCATAGTTTTTATTAGTTATAATACTTGTTTGATATGTAGGGATGACCCCTCTTTAATTCTCAATGAGAGAATTAAATCTCCAGATTATAAATCAGGTGATGAGCAATGTCTCCTCATTTATTCTTGATTTATAATCTGGAAGTTTCTTTCTTTCCTCCTCTCTCTCTCTCTTACTTAGGTGGGAACTTATCAATTTAGTTCACTTAAAAAAAAAATTGCCTTTGTTTTACCATCTACTCACTGCTTTTCGCCATTGATTATGGCTTTAATGCCTTATGTCTTTCGTTTTAACGCTTACCATTATTGTCTCCTTTATCCTAGGTACTTGGGTTCATTCTTCTCTTCTAGTTTCTCAAGAGGAAAGTGTAGGTGCTGATTTTTCAAAATTTCCTCTTCTCTAATATTAGTATTTAAAGTTTTAGATTTACCATGCAAGCACTGTTAAACTTCTTAGAGACAAAATTATCATTTACTTTAATTCTCATTCTATTTTAAATATTTTCTAATTAAACCTTAAATTTTTTCATTGGTTCATAAGTTATTCAGAAATGTATGATTTAATTTCAAAATATGTGGTGGCTTTTTTTTTCATATATCTATTTGTCATTGCCTACTGATTATTTCTATTATGATCAGAATGCATGTCATGAACTAAAGCTTTTAAAATATATAGCTTTATTTTATATTCTCTTATATGATCTATTTTGGTGAATAATCTATATGAACTTGCAAAGTGTGTATACTTTCAGTTTTTCCTTTGTAGGATTTCATAAATATTCACTTAGTTAAATGTGTTGGTTTGTTTTAATCTTCTATAATCTTACTAACTTTCTTTAATTTACTTGTTTCTTATATTTAAATGTACTGAGGGATGAATGTTAAAATCTCTCACTGTAACTGGGTATTCAATCATTTCTTTGGTTTCATAAGTTTTCTTTTCACATATACCAGTGTTATTTTATTAGTGGAAATGTTTAAGAATTGTTAAGTGTTCTTGATAGATTGGTGTTTCTTCATCATTAAAGGCCTTCTTTATCTCTGATAATAATCCATGTTTTAACGTATCTTTTTGGTAATAATATAGGCACTCCAGATTTTCCAGAATAAGAGTTTTTATGGTACATCTCTTTATCTTTTATTTTTGCTCTATATCTTTATAATTAAATGTCTGTTTTAATAAGCTGCTGCTGCTGCTAAGTCACTTCAGTCGTGTCCGACTCTGTGCGACCCTATAGACAGCAGCCCACCATGCTCTCCTGTCCCTGGGATTCTCAAGGCAAGAACACTGGAGTGGGTTGCCATTTCCTTCTCCAATGCATGAAAGTGAAAAGTGAAAGTGAAGTCACTTAGTCGTGTCTGACTCTTAGCAACCCCATGGACTGTAGCCCACCAGGCTCCTCCATCCTTGGGCTTTTCCAGGCAAGAGCACTGGAGTGGGGTGCCATTGCCTTCTCTGGTTTTAAGAGCAGTTAGGTCTGATTTTTTATTATCCAATCTGAAAATCTCTGCATTTTATTTTATGAGTTTATTCAAATATTATTTACTGAGATTACATTGATATTTTTAAGTGTAAATCTATTGGTTTTGTTTATACTTTGTTCCAATTCTTACCAATGATTTCCTTATTTATACTATCTTTTGAATTACTAATTTTTAAGACTGTGTTTTTATAAATCACTTTTAGACACACAGCAAAATAGAAAGGTTCAGAAATTCCCTTTATACTCCCTGGCACATCTCTCTTCAAGATGACTAGATGCTCTACAGAATCAAATGTCCTATTGAGACAGTTCAGTGATGTTTTTATTTAGTAGTCTAATTTTTCAGTCCTTGTATGTCCAAGGCTTTTTGCTTTGTTTTTCAGTTTCTACAACCCTGCTGAGATTTCCCATCAGTATATTCATCGTATCATATTTTACTCTAAATCTTTAAACACTTATAATAGTCATTTTAAATCCCTTGCCTTGATAGTCCCAATATTCTTCTTGCCATTTCTAAAAAAAAAAAAAAAAAATCCAGTAACTGCTTTTTTCTCCTATTTATGGGTCACTTTTCCCTGCTTCTTTGTGTATCCAGTAACTTTTATTGTATTCTGAATTGTGTGAATGTTATGTTGCTGAATTCTTGAATTTTTTTGGTCTTCCTTTAAATAATTTGAACATTTATTCTGGAAGAAAATTTGGTAGTGTATCAGCTTGATCCTCCAAGGATTGATTTAGGTTTTGTTAAAGCATATCTCAAAAAGTAGTCTTATTGCAAAGACATGGCCTTTTTCAGCTATCAACTCTACTCAGTGAAATCTCTTCACTCTGCCTTTGAGAGTGTCTCCAAGGGCTGTGTCATCTCCAGAATATCTGTTTATCACTAAGATCCTCAGTAGCTATTTTCTGCGGAACCTCAAAAATTTTCCCTTTAAGAATATGCAGCTTAATATTCTGACAAATGCTCAAGGAAACTCAGTGCAGATTTTGGTGTTATGTCTCTGAACTCCCCCAGGTCTCTAAAACCTTCCACCAACAAATTCTACATATCTCAGTAGCCTTGAGCTCCAATTTCTCTTTATCCAGACAAGTGCCATGGTTTAGAAAGTGTCCCTAGGCAGAAAGTTAGGCTGAATTTGAAACCCACTTTATGTTTTTGCCTTCTTTCAAAAATTATAGCTCTCTGCTGTTGTCTGGTCAGTTGAAAACACTCATAAATTGTGTTTAATATTACATTTGTTCAAATTTAGTGAGTAAATCCAGTACCTGTTATTCTCCTATGGCTAAAACCACTCTTCTTTTTTAAAAAAATAAAATTTTAAAGAAATAACTGGAGGGCTTCTCCCAATAATAACACAATAAATTTGTTTTTACATCAAAGGCAATCTTTCAGAGAAAGCCAAGGCCCAAAGAGTTAAGGAAAATTGATGGCAGTTTAGAAACATTCTTTGGTTCATTTTGTCACTTTCAATAAAAAGTTGATCTAACCTAACATCAACAAAGATCCCTCTAGTCAAAGCTATGGTTTTTCCAATAGTCATGTATAGATGTGAAAGTTGGGCCATAAATAAAGTTGAGCACTGAAGAATTGGTGCTTTTGAACTGTGATGTTGGAGAAGACTCTTGAGAGTCCCTTGGACTGCAAGGAGATCCAACCAGTCTATCCTAAAGGAAATCAGTCCTGAATATTCATTGGAAGGACTGATGCTGAAGCTGAAACTCCAGTACTTTGGCCACCTGATGCAAAGAATTGACTCATTTGAAAAGACCCTGATGCTGGGAAAGATTGAAGGCAGGAGAAGAAGGGGACAACAGAGGATGAGCTGGTTGGATGGCATCGTCAACTTGATGGATGTGAGTTTGAGATAACTCTGGGAGTTGGTGATGGACCCAGCAGCCTGGTATGCTACAGTCCATGGGGTCACAAAGAGTCAGACATGACTGAGCGACTGAACTGAACTGAACCTAACACCAACCATGTGTAGCTCGTAGTGAGGCTAAGCCATACTTTTTGTGATTTTTCTATCTTTACTTTGCATCAGGATCTTTGTTTTCACAATTTACTTGATCCTATTCACACTTTCTGTATGTTCTTGGCTTACTTTTCTTTGTTAATGCAGGGAAAATACTAGCCTCAAGTAAGTTAAACATAGAATATTTCCACAAAAAGCAACTTTGATATCAAAGGATGATAAAGCTAATAATTCATGCACATATTTGAATAATCTAGGCTGGTCCAGCTAAATTTTAAAAGCTTGTAAAGCAAAAGGAGAGACATGATGTTTTAATCCTACTTGAATTTTAAATAGAGAAGTGATAGTTTGATAGTAAATGAGTGGTCTAAATCCTAGAAACCTAGAATCCAAAATATGTTAGTATAAAATATAATAGTATATAATAGTATTATATATTAATATATTAGAAATGATTGATTATTTTTGGTGTGCTTATCATAGTAGAAATCACATAAGACTGATACACAAGGGGACTTCCCCAGTGGTCCAGTGGCTAAAACTCTACACTTCCAATTCAGGGGACCTGGGTTTGATCCCTGGTCAGGGAACAAAATGCCACAAGCCATCACTAAGAGTTTGCATGCCACACTTAAAGCTTCCATATGCCTCAATGAAGATTAAAGATTCTGTGTGCTGCAATTAAGACCTGGCACAGCCAGATGAATGAAACTAGAACACTTTCTAACACCGTACACAAAAATAAACTCAAAATGGATTAAATATATAAATGTAAGACAAGAAACTATAAAACTCCTAGAGGAGAGCATAGGCAAAACACTCTCTGACATAAATCACAGCAGGATCCTCTATGACCCACCTCCCAGAATACTGGAAATAAAAGCAAAAATAAACAAATGGGACCTAAACTTAACAGCTTCTGCACAACAAAGGAAACTATAAGCAAGCTGAAAAGACAGCCTTCTGAATGGGAGAAAATAATAGCAAATGAAGCAACTGACAAACAACTAATCTCAAAAATATACAATCAACTTCTGCAGCTCAATTCCAGAAAAATAAATGACCCAATCAAAAAAAAATGAGCCAAAGAACTAAATAGACATTTCTCCAAAGAAGACATATGGATGGCTAACAAACACATGAAAAGATGCTCAACATCACTCATTATCAGAGAAATGCAAATCAAAACCACAATGAGGTACCATTTCACACCAGTCAGAATGACCTCGATCCAAAAGTCTACAAGCAATAAATGCTGGAGAGGGTGTGGAGAAAAGGGAACCCTCTTACACTGTTGGTGGGAATGCAAATTAGTACAGCCACTATGGAGAACAGTGTGGAGATTCCTTAAAAAATTGCAAATAGAA